>VZTR01033403.1:155031-167576 GCA_013400775.1 Chaetops frenatus | reverse complement strand
AAATACTTATTGAGACATCTCAGTAGAAGATCTCAGGAGAACATCTCAGGACAAGCTTGATTTTCAGGAGTGCTCAGCATGTTTTTTTAGTAGGAGGAGAGTGTACAGCATGGTACTGATCATAAAGAAAGAGTGATTGATGTTCCTAATGGAAGGACACATTCTGTGTTTCTAAGGAAACACTGGACAACTGGGAGGAAAGTTAAGGGTGAGTTGTTGGCTTGGCTTGGCTTTGGAAGCACTGCCTTGTATATGCAAGCCATGGCAGAGAGAAGATCAGGTAGACTCTGGTTTGGAAAGGAGTTGGCTTTTCTCTTGGGCTGGGTTGCATGCAGGACCTGTCATGTTTGTTTGGCAAGCGAGAGATGGAACTTTGCACACATTTCAGGGCTAGGTACAGGCAAAGATAATTTCTTACCCATTTTACAACACTCAGCATCCTTTGAACAAGTTGCTTTTTAGCTCAGCTTTATGGAGATTGTTTTTCACAGTCCTGGCTGCTTACAAATGGAGCACTGACATTGGCAGCTTTTACCTCGTTGTTGGCACTGATGCCTGTTTTCCATGGGCTATTTTCTGTCTGGTTCGCTTCTGAAGAAGGTGGCCTGGACCTCTTGACTTCATGAGTTTCTAAAAGCTTTTTTTCAGATCTGTCTCTGTCTCTGTGGGCATGTGGAAGACAAAGAGACAATTTAGGCTGCACTTAACTATGCAATAAATTTTGTAGACTAAGTTTGGTGAGCTTCAAGATGAATATGAATAATTTTTAAAGCTTTATATGTGTTGCAACACTTTTTAGTAAACAGCGATTAAACGTTGCAGTTAAATAGTTCTTCCTCTCTGTACCAAGACATATTTTGATTTTCTGTCTGCACACCTGAAATATAAAGGATTTCTTTATTTTAATGCATACAAGCCAGGGTCAGTCATGGGTCCTTGGCAGTTTAAGCAGCAGTAGCATTGCATCAGGAAGAAAACGAGAGTTTCTTAATAAGATAGATATGTCTGTTCCTTGATGTTATGTGAAATATATTTATCAGTTCTTATACTGGAAAAGCTCATTTTAAGTCCTTTGACAAAGTTTATTCTCACAGTGTAGCTGAACACTAGAATTCATCAAAGAGAAGTCCCCTGTCTTAAGTTCAGGGCAGAGAAGAATATTCTTTACACAGAAGAACTAAAGAATTAGGCTAAAATCTCTGCTATACAAAACGGCTCTCATATCTAGGTAAAAACCCCTAAGCTTGTCAAGTTGTTTATTCATGCTAGGCTCATATTCTCTAGTATTCCCATATATCCTTTCAGAGCTGTGGAGTCATACATTATAGGTTTAAAATACTAAAAATAACAAAATAAATCCACTTTGAGTATAGGATTTGTGGTGTCTCTATGTCCATTATGCAAAGAAAACCCATTTGGCATAAGTTTCCAGCTCTTGAAAATCAGCAGTTCACTAGAATCAGAGGGAAATTACATTGTTGATTCACAGTGACATTGTAGGCTTTAAAGCTACCCAGAAACTTTTTAATAGTTTGGTTTAGTGTATGATTTCATACACTGATCTATTGCTTCAAACAAAGAAGGTCTTCCATACACTGAAGGCATTTATGCCTAGGCTTCCATTCCTGTGGTGGCTGGTTATGGATGTAGGGTAAGACCACATTAACCAATGGATGTCAAGATTTTAGTCCCTTGCTGTTTCTCCTGCCAGATCTGTGAAATGGTATAATTACTAATGCTTAGGCAATGTCTAAAGAAAAATCAAATAAAACTGGCAGTATTGCACTATATTAATGATATTTTTTCCCTTTTTCCAGGCGGTCGGGCCTGCCCTGTTATTCTCTGGGATTCCTCACTGAGTCCAACAGATAATAGTACCCATTCTTCAGTGAGGTTAACGTGGGGAAAATATCAGCAGCTATTGAAGAAGAAATGCTGGCAGAATGGTAAAGTTCCCAAAGCTGAGTGGGGCTGTACTGAAATCCATCATCATGAATGGTCCAAGATGGCACTCTTTGATTTTCTATTGCAGGTAAAATGTTTACTGAACACAACTATTTGCCTCAAAAGTTTTGTGAGCAAACATAGGATTTTTAGAAAAAGTAATTTTAGTGTATTTCATATTTTTTTCAATGGGGAAGAGACGTATTTGCATAGTTTGAAATTATTTCTGATTATTTCTTATGATTAAAATATCCAAAATGCAATTTATAATCAGGCAGGAACATAACTGACTCATTTATTTTTAAAGAGGAAGCAAAGGCTTTTGTCTTGATTTATTTCACCTTGGGGCAGGCATACTGTTTCTCCTTCACTCCTTGTTTCTCCAAACAGAGATCTTGACTGTGTTCACAACTATAAATCTCTGTTTACTGTGTGGTCCTTCCTGTACCTCTCCAGCCCCAAGAGGTGACTGAAGTGGTTTTGGTGAGCTGCAATCTGGCGCAAGGTAACAGTTGTAGTGGGTAATTCTTCCTTTTTTTTTTTTAAAAAAAAACCTAGCCAGTGACTTAGTAAAGAATGAGTAGAGCAGCAACTGAGGAATGTTAAATCTGCTGTTCTTTGAGTAAGTACTGTGCATCATCGTTAGCTCTCCAAATAACACCAGCCTGGAGTGCTAGTCAGTGTTATCACATGTGGCCACAGTGACAGCAATTCTGTAGTAGAGTATTAATCCACTCCCTGCATTAGCAAGGCCTAAACTGAAGCACCCATCTGGAAGATGATTTTACGGCTTCCTGAGATATGGCACTGCTTTTAGCTGTCCTTACCTGCCAGACAGGTCCAGGTGACTGAGCTTCCTGCAGCACTTTACTGGTTTGTGTGAAACTGCAGCAAGCATTAATTTTATGTATCCTGTTTGGTTACTCATATAATTCAGTTTTTAATAGAGTTACATTTATTGTAAAAATAATGTCTGGGCTTATGCATAGCCTATCCCTGCTCTTACCAATCTTGTTCTAGAATGCATAAATGTCTTAAATTTTTATTTTGCTTAGATTTTTGCAGATTTGTTATGTTAAACAGAGTATTCAATTCTTCTCTAAAAATAGATTGTCACTTGTCTAATGACTCCATCTTTAGTCTCATTATAAGGAAGTAATGCTTAGAAATGGGTATAAAGTCTGATGTGGATTAATCTGTTGCTAAACATAGTAGCACCCCTATAGGAACTGTACAGATTGTGTCAGAGTTAATGTTTTTATGCCATTGCTGTCTTCTCATTTGACAGTTAAAAAATTCTCATTAGTTCTATGTTGATATCTCATTTCAAGGTCTTCTAAGGTGAGTTTTTAATATTCATAATAGAACTATTATCCAGAAGAAGTGGTTGGTTAAAATAAGATACAACAAGATTGAAATTCACATGACAGGAAACAAATTACTCTTGTACTAGGAGCTGATATCACGGGGATTTAGATCTCCAGTTGCTTGCCAGTCAAGAACAGGCATTCCAGAAATTGAGTGAAAGAGTGTCTCATAGTTCTTAAAGACTACAGTTTTATCTAGGTGCTATCAAAGTTTATCAGCAGCAGAATATGAAAACTTGAAAACAAAAAAAAAAAAAAAGGCCAAGAAGGGGTTCTGTATTGAGAAAAAGAAAATCTGTGCTTCATGAGTCATTTAGAAATAAAGGATTATGGTGAAAATTATTCTCTATTAAACCTAATTCCATCAGAAGAATAGGTTTGGCCCCTCTAATAGATCTTCCTAATCTTTTGTTTCAAATGATGTAAAACATAGGAGCAGGATGTAAAATGCTTACAGTTGACCTTTACTTGCCTCCTGCAGGCACTCAAGCAAAATAGATTGTTTAATTGGAGGTTTGGACCTCTTACGTACATAAATGTATGACAAAAAAACCCTGCTAAACTATACCTGTCAGTTCCAGAGTGTTCCATCATTATGTTTTAGCACTGAAATGGTGCAAGATATTATGAAGAGGCTGGAAGAACAAGATCTTCTTGTCTATCTAATGCATGTAGAGAAGTACAAACGAATGGGGTCTGTACATCAAAGGAGTCTTTCTAGAAGAACTCTGCTTTACTTTTTTACCTTTGGATGGGTTGAATAAGAGATCCCAGGAGCTACAGCGCTGGAAGCAAGAGGGGCTCTACAGCCATCAGATAACGAATGCTGCTCATGAAAGGAGAAAAAGGAAATCTGTTCCTTTCATCACGATTTTGATACTTGGAAATGAGCACTGTCAGCAATACAACTAGCAATAGGACTACACATAAAAACCCCCAAACAAAATCAGAACAAACCCAATTCTCAGACTTTCATTTGATTAAAGAGGTGGCCTTTTCATTTCAACATGCAAAAAAGTTCTGCATCAGGTGGGGTCCTAACTGTTCATTTTGCTGGGATGTTACAAAAATAAAATTGTAATTTTTGAAGGCTTGTGTCAACAGTAATGCTTTTGTGCTTAGAGCAGTTTGAAGGGCTAACAGCAAAACAACAAAGGACAGAAAAATGTTTGAGCTTTGATGAGCTACTCCTTAAGTCTTATATGCACCAGACCAGACTTCCACTCTCTAAACACCTTAGCAGGAGCAGGTCTGGTCTCTGGAAAGATGAGCTGGAGCCAAAGGCAGCTCTAGGACAGGCAGGGCCAACAGCAGGAGAGGCAGCCCAGCAGGAAGGATGGTGAAAGCCACAGGCCCCATTTATATCCCAGTGAGGATCAGGCATAGACCAGACAGCTCCAAGACCTACAGGAAGGAACTTTAAGCAACAACCCAGGAACATCTATGTAGCAGAAAAAGCAGCACAAAACACCCCCACACACCCCTCCTCTGAAGGACTTAGGGAAGGGCTCAGCTGCCTGAGCTTAAAGGCGGCTCCTGTGCCCAGGGGAAAAGATGGGGCATATTGTAGTCACAGGTGAGACTTCTAAGGGCAATCCAGGCCTATTTGTGCGCTCAGGGCTGTAGCAGTGTTGAATATTTACTCTCATCTAATCAACAGGGGTAGAAGCACTTTCAAGGAGTGACTTATCCTATATTAGATGGTTATCCTGAAATGGCATCCATTGCTCTGGATATGCCTTGTTCTTGTCATTGTTTATGAAAGGGAGCAGAAACGACCAAGTCAAAAGTGATGCCTAACATTTACACCACCAAAGTTAGGTCAGATGTAT
This sequence comes from Chaetops frenatus, assembly GCA_013400775.1. Taxonomy (NCBI): domain Eukaryota; kingdom Metazoa; phylum Chordata; class Aves; order Passeriformes; family Picathartidae; genus Chaetops; species Chaetops frenatus. The sequence continues at coordinate 162,433 of VZTR01033403.1, read as the reverse complement.
GTATTCCTTCCAGCTAAGTACTGTGTGATGAATAATCTAGGTTTTGCATAGGAAAAAATACTCAGAACCATCATGTCATAAAAGTATATACCCCAGGGAAGCTACTCTGTGATTATAAATATACGGTTCTTACATTTTATAGCTTTTGATGGTTTGTTGTGCCCCTTACGGGTCTTTTCAGTTATTTTGCATACTGTTAGTCTAATAGATCCCACAAAATGAAGGTCCTCTGTGTGTGCCAGACTGTGCTATTTCTATTGTTCTCCAGCAGAGAAAATGTAAAAAAAAAACTCCAGGAAAAGAAAATAGAATTGTATTCACCATCCTCTTATTCCAGTTACACAGTGGTATATCCATTATTTTCAAAGAATTTCTACTGACATAACAAATCATGGCTATAAAATGGATAAAATACACAGTCCGAGAAATTGCTTCTAGCAGTACCTGACGTATGGGGACCAGGTCTTCAATACCATTTCACTGCTGTCTTTAATTACACTTGTCCTGAGCTTGCTTTCCTGTCAGCTGGGTTAGAGAGTGTTGTCTGACAGTAACACTTTGCCCTGAGTACTTCAGTATTGTTTTCACTTGGCACTCTGCTGTACTTTGTTTTAGATCTATAATCGACTAGACAGAAATTGTTGTGGATTCAAACCTCTCAAGGAGGATTCCTGCATGCAGCAAGGACTGAAGGTGAAATGCAATGATCAGGATGCTGTTGACCTGACACACATCGTTCAGAGAAGGCATGACCAAAGGCACTTGGCCTTTATAGGCAACAAGGGTTTCTTTGACAGAAATGAGGACAATCTTGACTTCAAAATACTACAAGGAATCAATGAGTAAGTTTTAAATTATTCAATTTGTAAAAAGATTGATAATTTCTTCCCATTTTGAGTACGAGACATTAAGCTAATGGAATACATATCATTGGCCCAAGACTTTGACAGGATGTATCTGAAATTGTATGAGTAATCCCACAGCTGTAAAAGCTACAATTAACATACATATGATTAGGCATGCATGGACTTCCTTTGCTGAGTTGCAGCCTATATTCATACAATTGATTGCTAAACCACAACATAAATACTGCAATTCAGAGTAATGGCAAAAACTGATGAATTTCTTTGTGCTTTTCCAGATTCCCTGCATCTGCAGTTTCAGTGCTGAGGAGCCAGCGTTTACGTGAGAAGTTGCTCCAGTCTTTGTTCCTTGACAAAATATACTGGGAGAGCCAAGGAGGCAGAAAAGGAATTGAAAAGCTTATTGATGTAATAGAAAGGAGGTCCAAAATTCTTCTTACTTATATAAATGCACATGGAGCCAAAGTATTGCCCATGAATGAATGAAAGAGTTTTGTTTCCACCTGAAAGAAAGTATTTTAAAAATGTTTTATGGAGCAAAAACTGACAGTAAAATTGATTTAATTCATAGCATTATTTTTTTCCCCAAACTTTCAAGTTTACTTTTAAGTAAGAAACATGGTTTTAAAGCAACATTTAAATGTCATCTGCAGCTCAACACAGTGTAGTCTCTTCTATGTCACCAGTGAAATGAATAATGACCAAATGGTACAATAGATAATATGCAGTAATTTGTAGGCACCATGAACACTCTTTCTGTTAAACTGTTTGGAAATTAGCCACAGGATTTTCAGTACATTAGGCTGGATTGCTCTTACTTCCCTCACTGAAGGCATGTCATGGGTTTGTTTATAACCGGGCAGAAACACCATTTAATGTAGCGGTTTCACATTCACCTGCTCGCCTGCTCACACCAGGCGAGTGTGCAGTGTAGTGCTTTCCCGAGAATAAGGATTAAGAGAAATGAAAAACAGGCCTAAACTTCAAAGATAAAAATAGTTTATTAACAAAAGACAACAGAATCAAAATCAACCCCCAGGTGGTTTCTTCTTCCCCCCCAGTCAAAGAGGGCTTCAAACTTCCCGCTCCTAAAAATGTAAGCTTTGCAAAGACGCCCCTAATATTCAACGGCTACATGGAGTGCCCATCTTAAAATTAGCCAATCCGTGGGCTCCTCACCTCTGCTGGAAACTGTGCCCCGGCGGAAGTAGGAAAACAAAGAACCCCCCCCAGGAAGGAGAAAAAAAAAGTTGTCGTCCTTTAAACCACAACAAGGCAGTAGAAGTTTTTATTGCAAGGTTAAGTGGGAAAAGAGATGTGTAAGCACTTGATACATTGAAGACACTTGCTGAAACACATATAGTACAGGAATTTGTCTCTTTATTCGGTATACTAAAATGTCAACATTTCCAAAGGCTTCTTCTACTTTATTTTATCTTGATCTTTTGAAATCTGAGAACTAAATTCAGTTCTTTTAAATGCAGGAGTGGTTGCATTGGGCATGAGAGAATTTTAAAAACAGAGTGAGGAGAACATGGCTTTAACAATAATAATTATTTTGACAAATACAGTTTTTAATTGTCCAGTATGGAGTACAATTCATCATGAGTCACTCATTATAATGTACTATTTTCAATACAAGTCGTTCTGTTGTGATGATCTGGTATTTTCTGTCTATTGATTAACTGCGTATTTAAAAAAAAAATAGCTTTATCTTTGTGTGAATATGCTGCTAAATAAGTTTACATGTTTTGTTTTTGCAAAATTCTTGACGATATTTTTTGATAATATGATCAAAAAGCAGACCTCCTTACAAGAGTGTTGTTAAACCCAGCAGAGGAAATGTTTATTCTGTATGCTCAGCTCTAGCCAGAAATTCAAGCTTGGGTTTCCATTAAGATTGTCCACTGTGGGGTGATGATTCTTGTTGATGACTTGCCTCAAGTGTTCCCACTTTGGGGAAGTTCAGAAGTTGTTTGGAAAGTTTGGAAAAGCACTTCAGATTTTTACCCTTGAACTGCTCCAGAAATAAAATACCAATTGATACAGCCTGTCATCACATATACCTTCTACCTGTCTGTTTAGAAAGACTCTTAGCATCCTTCTAGAGAAACATCACCTTTCTGCCATGATGTAATGGTAGAAGTTGGACACTTTCATAGCTACTCTTGTCTTTATGTATCGTAAAAATATATAGGGTGTGAAAGATTTTTGAAAGTGCTTGTGTAATGTTATTAATGACAAACTAAAATGTCTCATGTCACTGTTAATGTGGATGGGTGAATTTAATGTTTTAAATAACTACAATTCCACTGCAGTTAAAATCAGTTTTCTTTCTTAATATCAGAAAACCATTAACAATAATTGCATTACCAGATGCAAATAGATGAAATAGATTTCATTATAAGCAGAGTTAAAAAGTAAAATTTTAAGACCATAGCCAGCTAAATAATATTTTGTTTTATTTTGTCAGCAAAGGACAAATCAATTTTTTAAAATTTCCTAGAACTCAACTATTGCCTCGAGAGGGTGTGTTTTAAGGTGCCTTGGACTTTTTAAAAGTACCAAGGTAGAATTTTACAGGTTTTTAATTTTATCCCTTTCTTAAAAATGTTGTAACTTATAAGCCAGATAATTTTCATTACAGAAACAAAAATATTACTTTGGCTTGCACTGTGAACAGAGTCTAGAGAAAGAAATAATCATCAGGATACACTTTACATGGAATTCCTGTTGCACTGGATTTCACTGTATGATGGCCATCACAGTTTGTCTCATTTTCTAGCCTATCTCACAGGTTTCTTCCTGCTAGATACCTGTTCAAATGGATTATCCCTCGCTGCTGGGAGTGAGAGAAAGGCATGACTCTCAGCTGCACTGAGATTAGGAGAGAGCCCAGCAGAGTTGTGAATATAGCTGATTATAACAAGGTCCCATGAGAACTTTGTCTTCTATCTTTAGACTGCACATCCTGATGTCGAGTCACTGCCTCACTTTGCCCAGCTGTAATTTTTTTCCAGAATTAGCTCAATGCCAAAGAAAACAAGGAAATCTGTTATCTTTCCAGTCTGGATCATTAATTTTTTATGGTGATAACTTGATGCCGCCTTCTTCATTTCTTCTGGACATGGACTAGTGTTTCCTTGAGCACGATACATGCTTTTTTATTTGCCTGCCAATTCAGTGCCAGCTCTTAAAGCAGCAATGTAATTACCTACCAGATTGCAATTGCCCTGAAGCTCACCTGAACCAATGCCTTTCAGTAGTCCTGGGTTCAAGAGACCTGAGTAGCCAAGATGCTGTGCAGTACTTAAAATTTTGACCAAGCATGGAAAGCANGTCCTGGGTTCAAGAGACCTGAGTCTCTTTGACCAAGCATAGAAAGCATAACTGTAAAAAGCAAAATTTCTGGAGACTTTCAAAAGGCAAACGAATATTCCCTATGCTGTGTTAGCATGCCATTGTAGTCTTCAGGTAAGTCAGGAGACTCTTTGTGAGATTGGACAGTGAGGCAGGAGTGCAAATTGCTTTTAATTCTCTATCTTGGTAGCAAAGTCCAGAAAGTGCTTTTTCTCTATAGTATTTATCCTGCTGATGTGGAGCTTGGTACTTAATCCAGTAGTGTTAATAATGCATAATATGATTGCAGTAGCTCTTATGAATGCCTACTAGCCAAGTTCTAACATTTTTTAAAATGAAAATGAAGAACTCTGTATTTTGTGAGTGCATTTGCGTAAGTGCTATAGTAAAAAATACAAAAGGAGCACTTTAAGTTTGTTTATTCTCTGCTACTACATTCAAGATACCTGCTTCAGTAACAGGGTTAAAGTTTATTGGGAAATTGGTTCACATCCTTCAGAAGTAGCATGACTTTGGACTGACAGGAACTGCACTGTAGCTAAAGTAATATTAACTGAGAAGAAAAATCCTGAAGAAGCCTTATTCAACCTATGGTGATTGATAGAAAGCCAAGAAACTGTGCTTTAGTCCTCTTTTCTGGGCTGTCTTCCATTTCTGGGCATATGTGATCAGACAAAGATTCGTGTTGCACATATGTGGAAGGGTGTAACCAGCAGCAACAGTGCAAAACCTGTGGCTGGGAAAAGGCAATTACGTCATTCTTGAATCTGCCTGAAAGCCAGATCCACATGAAATGGAATTACTAAGAAAGTCAAAAGAGTTTGCTGATTTCATAACACTGGAAGACAGAGCTTAAAATAAGTAGCACAGGCACAGATGCCTTAAAATTCCTTGGGAGTCTGCCAGCAAGTCAATAGTCTTAAATGTTTCAGAAGCTGAGGACACCAAAACTGTGGAGCACTGTGAGAGCAGATTCTTTCTTTTCTTGTGCGGGTATTCTATAATACACCATATTAAAAAAAAAATTAATTAATTCTGTGGTTTCAAACTTACAAATGCAGATTCAGGGTACATTAAGGGAAAAGGTTCCTGCAGCAGTTCTGGGAACATTTTCATGCATGTGTGGGTATGCAGACACAAAAATACATGTATAGGTGTTTATACTTTGGCTGGTTTCTATAAAATGGTCAATTTGACTAATAAAGAGTGAGCTGTTTATATAATTTACTGTTTACATGTAGAATTGTATTTGTGAGCCTAAGTCAAATTTTGGGTATACACAAGTTGAAGTTTAAACAAAACATTATAATAGATGAAACTTTTGTTCTCAGGGGATTAACTCTTGTTTTGCTAACACATTTATATAACCTTAAAATTTTTGTACTGAAAATTGTAGAGAAAAGCAGCAATATGTTTGTATCTTTGCTAAACTTCCAGAGTGATATCAACTCAGATGTTTTTTAAAGTTTTATACTAGATATTGAATTTCCATTTTATTTTGGAATTTGTGAATTTTAAAAGTCTATTTGTCCTTTAATTAGTAACAGTAACAGTGCTTTCACAAGTAATGTCTCATTTGAATCTCTGCTGCTATTGTCATGTAATATGTAGGAATATTCAAAATAAAGAAGTACCTTTATCAGATTTTCAGTTCAGATCTCTAAGTTGCAATAAAAAACTCCTAATACATATTGTTGTTATATGTGGATCACTACTGTTTAGAAAGAACTATGGCCTTGAAACTGCTTCTTCATAGAAACAATCCAAAACAGATCATAGGAATCTTTCTGTAGAAATATTTTCTAGCTATTTACTCATGAGACTTGCAACTTCTTCCCACTAAGCTGATTCAGTGTAGCTGTGAATCTTCTGGTTACTGCACCATTGGTATTTACTACCTTATTTAGCCATTCTGACAAAACCTACTTACACAAACATTGAGCAGAAAAGGCCATGCCCATTTATAATGCCAGGACAGAAGTATTGGTCAATGACTTGTAAACTTTCTAGCATGCCATGAGCAAATGCAGGAATAGTAGAGACACTGAATTCCCTGTGGAATAGAGAATCACACAGAGTTAAAGTAGCCTAAAAACTTTTGGCCTCTGAAGTTTATGGTTTTTGCTGCCATCCAAGAGAGACTAACGAGAAACACAGATGCTGAAACATTTTTAAACAGTCTCTTTCCCACACACAGTAGTTTGATTTGTTTTATTAAAAATATTACTTATTTTTGCACATTACTGCATGCTTCAGGATAAATTCTGTTAGATACATTTGTGTGAATTAATTTTAATTTCCCTGAATTATCCCATTTCCAGATAAAACAGTTGAAGTCAGTTAGGTTAATCTATATTCTCAGAGGTTGGAGAACTGAAGCCTCAGGTCAAAGGGAGACCTTAGGAGAGTGACATATTAATAAGGAGAGTTTCTTGAAATATAGCATGAATATAGAACTTAGAATGCAAGTTCTTTAAACAATATCTATAGGACCTAAGAAGGATCTACAAGTGTTTTTCAGCAGGATCTACAAGTGTTCTTTGAAGACTTTCAGCCTGTTTCACCTGTAATTCTGTGTGTCAGGACATTCAAAGAGGATTAGACAAATTTAAGACAGCAAATTTGTATATAGACTTTGTAAGATTTAGGCAAACTTTTATGCTCTAACATTCCTGAGACAACAATTCTGTGTGCTGGAGAATATAGGGGAAAGGGGCAACAGATAATGCACAGCGTCACAGTCTGGGATGAACTGTTGGGCTGGGGGGCACCCAGCAGGGAATTCCACATATTTTTGTCTCTGAAGGCTATTCAACCCGATGCAATGTTATAAGGTCTTCAGGCTCCCCCTTATTTATAAGAATATATAGAATTATTTTTAACTGCAAGTATGGGGATGCTTGGGGTGTTGTGAGTCTGCTTTGTCTTTGGCGAAAGAAGACAAGAAAAACAGATGGCAACCCTCTGATGCCTAAGGATAGTTTTCCAAAAGAAAATAGTTCCATGGAAAAAAGTTCCGTGGATTTTGTTCTTTTGGAAAAGATTAAAAGAACAAAAATGCAGAAGCATGTTTTTCCTTACTGTGATGCATTGGCCTTTCTATATTTGGCACTTGGTATACTAGTGCTATTATTTGACTGAAATAAGTGGCTTTCTCCAAAAATTAGTTCAGTTTCAGT
>VZTR01033403.1:137619-154835 GCA_013400775.1 Chaetops frenatus | reverse complement strand
CAGGAAGGAGAAAAAAAATGTTGTTGTCCTTTAAACCACAACACGAAAGAAGACAAAGAAAACAGATGGCAACCTTCTGATGCCTAAGGATAGTTTTCCAAAAGCAGTTCCATGGATTTTGTTCTTTTGGAAAAGCTGAAAAGAACAAAAATGCAGAAACATGTTTTTCCTTACTGTGATGCATTGGCCTTTCTATATTTGACACTTGGTATACTAGTGCCATTATTTGACTGAAATAAGTGGCTTTCTCCAAAAATTAGTTCAGTTTCAGTTGTTATTTCCTTTTTAGCCATCTGTAGTACATTTACTTCTTATTTAATAATTTGGTTTCAGCATTCACTGTTCAGGAACATTATTTCCTCCCATGGAAAAGCTGTCACGGCATTCCATGGAGGTCTGTTAAGCTGTACAAGCACGCCTTATCAGAGGTATTCTTCAGCTGGCTATGTGAAACACTTTGAGATTTGGGTGGAATTTATTAACTGTGTGAAATCCAGCCTTGTGAAGTGTGAGGATTATGTCTGACAGATGTTCCAAGCTGGCAGTCCAATGTGCTCCTATGCTCTGGGAATTCTGAAACAACTGCAGGTCACACAACTTAATTTTCAGATATAAGTGAATGTATCCCATACTTAAGACAGGGTTTTCCAGTCACCTAGCATTTTTCTTTCCTACCTCAGGTGTCCTGGAATAGAAGTATGCAGTCAAAAAGTAAACATGAGAACTGGCTGAAGTATACTCTGAATAGAGCTGTGGCATAGTTGTAGTAAACAGGTGATGCCCAAACAAAAGCTAGACCTGCCTTATAAAAACATCATCATGAAGGAAAATGAAAGGATTCATCCTATTGTAAATGACAAGACCTAACTTTAAAAACCCTCATTATGTGAGGTTATCTGAGCCTTTTTATCTGAGATATGATCAGGCCCACATGCCTGTAGCAGCTCTCCCCGCTAAGTCCCATTCACTCATTCTACTACTTCTTTTCAAGATCACACGGACAATTCTTCCATTACAACTCACTGGCCTATAACATGAAGCTTTTTGAACTTAGACAGCTCTTTATGTTTGAATACCCAGTACACTCCTAAATTTTGTTGATTCTTTCGATGTAATAGGCTTAATTCTTCTCCCTCTGGGGCTGAATCACTTACATGAAAAACTCTGAACACTACACCTGCAGTTTTTGTGTTGCATCTGATCCCTACAAAATGCAAAACTCTTTTGCAGCTCTCTTGCAGAATTTTTCTCTTGGTGATCTCTAGCAATGTTAAGCATTATACCAGTAATTTCTCAGATTTTGACTACAAATGTGACATCTTTTTCGCTTACCAGACCTTTTTCTTCCATATAATATTCCTGTTATAGCAGATATCACTGCTACTATCCAGAATTTCAGTTACAGCTTGGATGGAAAAATGGTTGGAAAGAATCTCCCAATTTATTTCTTTTGTATCATTATTAGAGTGCACCCAGCTGAATTTTTGAAAAGAGGGCTCAGGTGAGAAATAGATTGTTACAAGAAATCTCAGAAGCCAGGTTGTTGGGGTTTTTTTCTTTTCTTTAATAGTTTAGGGAAGGAATGTTAGACCTGTTATTACACAGGTAATCCACAAAGTGTTGTTGGCTCCCTCTTGAATAATCACTCTTGTGGCCCTCATTTCTCCTCCCGTGGGTTCCTTTTCTCCTGTGGGTTCCTTTTGTAGTTTTTCAGTTCCTGCTGTACTTTTAACTAGGAGACTTACATTACAGTGTTTGTAGCTGAAAAGGCTTTGGAGCTTAAAAGGGAAGGAGAGATAAAATCCCCTATTATACAAATTAAAATGCGGTATCCTGTTTTCTTAATAATCAGAGTTGAAAAAATTGTGTTACAGTCCTGTTTCAGTGCTGTTCTGCCTTTTTCTAACCTTCTGCAGGAAAGATATTCAGCTGGCTTGGCGGTTCCCCCCGACTCATTGCACTGCCAGCTGCCTGAGTCATTCTAAAGTTACTTTCTGACTGAGCTCTGAGGCTCTTTCTGTCCAGCTGCAGGATTGGGATTGCAGCTGGGCCTGGGCTGATTCACAGGGTTTGTACCCCACAGGGTAGTGCCGATAGCACTCTTGTACTTGTTAGAAAGGGTGCAATATGCCATCAAACCCACATTGCAGTCACACTTGAATGCTTGCTTGGCTGTATAAGCATGAACTAAGTCAATAAGGCAACTCATGCGACAGAAGCGTTGATGTATTCTGAGGGCCACAAAAGGTCAAAGAACAAAAGAGATTAAATCCCCATTAAAATCACAGCTTTCCACTTCATTTTGCTTTGCGTGCTTGTATGTCCAAACTTGAACTTGAAATGCTAGTTTGCAAGTAGCTCTAATGTGCAAACACAGCTTTTGTCAATTTGTTAGTGTTTGTGTTGCGAAGCAAGAGATCCGAAAGCCAAAGAACAACAGATTAAAGTTTATGCAGTGTCAACATCATACTGGGAAAGAATTCTTACCCTCTATCACAGTCTTATCAGAGTGATAATCTGCATGGCCATGAAGAGCTGAGTCCTATGTTTTGTTACACTGTTGGCTTAGTGGTAAGATTTCTTTGATTTTCTGCTGTTAGCTCTACCACTCAGTGTAGATATCTCCAGAATTTCACAATTGCTCTCTTTCCTGCTAAGAAAACAAAACTTATATGTGTTTCAGTACTTCTTGGCAGCCTGCCTCCCATGTATAGTTTAGGGTCATATTTTCAACCTATTTGCTTTCCCTGGTTTTAAGCATAGGTAATAGTATAATTAGCAAAGGAAAAGAAGTAATTTTTTTCTCTTGGTTTGGGGATAAGTCCTTCCAAAAACTATATAAATACACCTTGTAAGAAGGGAGATCACCAGAGAAAAGCATATTTCTGAAGAGTAGATCTGAAAATATGTCTTGATACTCATTCAGTTTTGCAAAAACAACTCGTGGAGCTCAATATGGCTATTCTACTTTTTAAGACTGGATGAATGTTTAAGAAAATAAAGAGAATTTCCTTGAGCAAATTTTTTTGTAAACTGCCACCCTCTCTGTCACGGTATGTCGACTAAAGCCTGGAAAAGTCCTGCACTTAGGATGACTTTTGCTGTGGGATCCAGATAAAGGGAGGCCATAATTTCTCACATAGCTGTCTGTAATCTGCTTTCCTCCAGCCCCCATCCCTGGGGGACACTCTTACAATGTCTTGGAGCCACAATAGCCTTGTGTTACAACACAGTGTATGGTCAGCTTTGCTAGATTCCTTCCTTCTCATGCATATGTTTCAAGTCCATAATTAAGTCCTTACTTGCATTAGTGAAAGCAAAGGCTGCATTCTTTAAGGCTTGAATCTGAACCTCCAGTTCCAGGGAAACTTCTGCAATCATTTCCCTGGAAACACTTGTGTCANACTTGGCAAACAGATGTCACCAAGATCTGTTCAAGCTTTCTGGAGTGAAATGAATGGATTATGCAACTTTCTTGTTTTTCAGTGGGGAGAAACTACTAGGATCCTCCAGAAAAGGATCATTTTGGCCAAGTTTGCAGTGGTTAATTCCCAATGAAAATAGGTGATTTCATCCAGCATACATGTAGACATCTAGCTTTTACCATATTCTTCTTGTTAAATTAGGAGATTGCCCAGTCAGAGTGCTGTGTTTTGTGGTATGTCTCTCACATCATGAGTCACAGGCAATAATCGGTCTAGCAAGTTAATTTGGAAAGAAGATAGCTAATGGAAGATTAGGTAATGGTGGGTTGTATCTAGGTTCTCTCTCAATTTACCCAGCTCCTCCCTAAACATTAGCAATGTTTAAATACACCCCTGGGCATGATTTCACAAAAATGGAAACTTCAGATTATCAACATTAGTTCTCTTTGTGTTCCTAATGGGGTTCTGATTCTCATTTATGTTGGTGGTTATTGAACAGAGAATTCTTTACAGTCACTTTAGTGTAAGGTGCTTCAGCATGTTAAATGACCCCAAAATATAGTCTATACTTGTTAAAATAAATACTAACTTTTCAGAAGTGCAGTAGATAACATTGAATTGCTAGATTAGGCGTGGTGTGACACATCTTTCCATTAACCCCAGATACAAGATTTTGTATCTGGAGTTAATGGAAAGATGTGTCACAGGGATACCCTGTGAATGCTCTCCAAGGATCTTACAAGAACACATGAAAAATGAATATATTCACATGAAGTTTTCACCTGTGAGGGATTTCTTACAAAAAGCATGTAGTGATAAAACAATGGAAAATGGCTTTAAACTGAAAAAAAGTAGATTTAGATTAGATACTAGGAAGAATTTCTTTACTGTGAGTGTGGTGAGACACTGGAACAGGTTGCCCAGAGGAGTTGTGGATGCCCCGCCCATGGAAGCATTCAAGGCCAGGTTGGATGGGGTTGGATGATAAACTTGGTCTAGAGGAAAGTGCCCCTGACAGTGGCAGGAGGGCTGGAACTAGATGATCTTTGAGGTCCTTTCCAACCCAACCCATTCTATGGTTCTGTGAATCCAAGTATTATTCTACACATTTTGCAAATATCGTTCAGAGTGGTTTTTCATTTAAATCAATTTAATAGCCTCCTATGTAGAAGGATATGATAAATTAGAAATTGCAAATGTGGTTCATGAGGAAGGAAATTAGTGCTTTCTGGCAAATCCTTTACCTTTGAATTAATAGAAATAAGTAGTATCATGGATTTTTGTCCATTTAAAGCACTCTACTTGTTCAGGTTTCATAATCAGCTCGAAAGCTGCTAACCTGTGTGCTACATTTTACATGATGCTGCAGTTTCAAGTTGCAAAGTAATATGGATCAAGTATAGCAGAATATTTATATCAGAAAAAAACCCCTTTAATTTCAGCTCAATATACATTTCCAGCTAAAATAGGATTTCTAAACTGTTTAGATGCAGCCATTTTATCTAAAGGTCATTCCTCATTTAAAATCTGGAACATTCCCCGAAGACCTAATGGCAGCAGTCCCAGGGAATATGGTAACCACTGGCTCAGGTTCCTGATAATGATGGTACACACAGGGTTGAGAATCAGGCTAATCTTTTCTTCCCAGCATCGTGTGTTAGATCTATGATTTCCAAAACAGAAGATCATCAAGCCCTTTGCTCCAAGGAGACAATCAAAATCAAAACCCAAAGAAGTGAAATAAAGCAGCAAACTAAGTCTAAATATAATGGAAAAGGTGAGTAAGTGAAACAGGGTTAAAACAATGGAAGTTTTTTTGGAAAAAGCTCAGTTTTGTGTGGGTGAGTTTTCTTACAATACACAGATGCTGAAAAACTTTGAACATTTGACATTTTCCGGCACAGCCATCTGAAAAGCTATCCTACTGCTTGTTACAAAATCTCTGCTGACAAAGTGTGTGCACATCACAATGAATCCTGAGGAGAACTTCTTTTAATCACAAAGTGGGAATCATTTCTGGCTGACATCACAGACAAAAAAAACTATCAAAGGATAGAACTGTGCATTGAGTCTGATACTGCCTGCTCATAATGCCTTTTTCTGGGCTCATTCATGTAATTTGTTTGATTTCCATTTCATTAAAGACATAAATCCTGATGACACATCAAATTAGTTAATTAGTTACAAAATTATGCAATCAAACAGTTCTTCAAATGGACATTCATTACTTACCATTTAAAAAATACTCTAGTAAAAGTATGGCACACTGAAACAGTTGGCTTCCCTTTCAGTTCTCACTTTGATTATGTGATGCATGTTTTTAAACTCTAATTAGAAAATTTCACATGAACCTGATGTTACTACTGAAAAATATTTCCTAAAATGCTGTGAGCTGCAGCTGGCTTAGGACTGGCTTTGGAAGCCAGTCAATGGAGCGATTGACAGTGCCGGACAATACAGCTTCCAATCAGCTTTGAAACTATCATTTGAGGATGTCCAGGTGAACACCCGAGATTCCTGAAGCTGCAATCCAATTAGACAGTCTTAATTTTCTTGCAGAAGTATGAAAATATTTTTATGAATTCTCTGAAGTTGGTGAAGCAGTCACTAGTTTTTGTCAGAGAGCATTAATTAGGCCGTTCTGACTCGGAGCCAGGTCCTGGAAGGGGTGACACTTGCCAGCTGGTTGGCTGTGACCGGGGCGTGTTGGGTTGTGAAGCAGAGCCCCCAAGGGATCAGAAGGCCCTTAATGAAGCCCTGTGTGCTTCCACTGGTTCTTGTTAACACATATTTCCTTTTCATCTCCTACTTATCTGTGGGTTTCTTCTGTATCTCTACAGGCAGCTGCTTTCTTGTATTGAGAATTTTTTTTGTAGCTCTGAGAGCAGACAAAAGTGTGTTTCAGTAGTTAGCAATATCAGTGTTAGAGCCTGGCATCAGAGCTGTGGGCATTTTGTCTGTCAGGTAGTTTATCTACACCTACACATATCTATCTCCTGTTAAATGGGCCTGTTTCCTGGAGCTTGGGTATAGTTCAGAACTTCAAATGTATGAAACTTCTCACACATCCAAGACATTTCAGTTACATATAAAAGAGCATTTAGGAAATATGATGGATTGAAAAAAGCAGAGCACTCTAAAATTACATGCATTCAGATGGCTTTTATTCAAGTCTTGGAAGCACTTGTTAACTTGGAAGGGCTCAAAATTCAGATTCAGTTGGCATGCAGAGTTTGTCTGAGGTCTAGCTTCAGTTTTTACACAGTTATTTTTCTGTGTCATTTTCTTTCTGCCTTAAAGTAGGATGCAGATAGTAAAAAACTAATTGCATATACAAAACATTGGTAGAAAGACCTAATTATATTGTATGGGAATGGGTGTTGAGTTCAGGTACAAGTTGTCAGATATCTTGCACTTCAGGTGCCCTGCATGTCTCTCTGCAAACAGCTAGAGCACAGATTTGTAAGTTATTCTTACAGATTTTTAGTTAAGTCTGTAATTGAATATAATTTGGATAGCACTTTGATTCACCTGGGAAAATGGTGACTCTTGCCTGGTGTACTGACCTGGGATAATAACTACATTAGAAATTGAAACAGAGGTATCATTGACTTACAATTGATTAGGGTTCTGCACCTGAAAATTTGCCTATTCTTTCCAAGTGTATAAAATAATGTCTCAAAAACGACCACCTATTTCTTTAAATTGCTTTGCTCAAAAATGAAGATGCCTAGTACAATAAAGGGAGGCATACATGAGAAACATAGACTTCTTTCTACATTCTAGTTGAATGTTTCTTTAGCCTTGATCCAGGCTCGATCAGAATTTCAACAAATAAAGAGAGATCTGGTGGGGGGTTGAAATACATGTAATTTTGAGAATAAAATTAGTGATGCCCTTAAAAATCATATGTTTTATAGGTGTATTTGAAATTAATTGCTCAGAAGCAAGATGTAAGATCCAAAATAGAGCAATACTTTGAAGACAGGCTTTAAAAGAGGAAAAAGAACCCTAAACAACGAAACCCCATAGAAAAAGAAAAATCCAAAAGGACATCTAGATAATTATGGTATTAGAATTATAGTTTATTTTTTTTATAATTCAGTCATGCAGAACTCATTGTGTGAGCTTTCCAGTCTTGCTTTATAAACATTTTAAAGCTGACCTGACTGAAAATAAAAAAAACAGAATGAAAGCATTAATTAAAAATTGAATAAATCCTTGAATGTCCTTTGACTTCTCAACGTGGTGTGATTGTTTGAAAGATATTCCATGTTGTAGAATAAAAGCTTCATGCAAGATGAGGATCTCTGTTTATGGCACAGCCTTGCTTGTGTTCTAGCATTTGCAAAAGCGGTATGATGATGTTAGGAACCTGACCTTGCTTCCCAGAAAGCCATACAAATAGTTGTTTTTAGTAGCTCTCCAGCATGAAAGTGGAGTATGTTAGGAAATCCTGTGTCTGGTTTGGATACTACTGTGCAATTGTTGCACACAGAAAACTTCTAGAGCACTCCCCAGGAATCAGACTGGGTGACAGCCACGAAATGGATGGTAATTAACAGCATGTTTGAGGGACTCTTTGCTTTCCTAAATAATTTCAACAAGGTTTTTGTGATGAACTTCGAGAGCATAAATTAAATAGGTTTCATAAATAAAGGAACTTTTTTATTTTTCCTCCAACTGAGGTCAGGGAAAGCTCAATTGCTTCTATTTTCAGGATAATACAGGCAATTTTTACAGACAGGACAAGGCTTCACCAGAATCTATTAAAGAAAAAAAGGCTGTTTTGTGCAAACCCAGCTGCTTGGAACTGTGCCAGCACATATCCTATAGGAATTAATCTTGATTTTTTGGGGGGATGGCATCTAATTTACCGTAAGACACAATTTTCCATTTCTGAGGCATGCTTAGTACACAAGGCTCTCTTAATGGAGCATGGCAAGTCAAGTCAGCCACTGGAAAATGAATCCCATAAAACATCTCCTTGACAACTTTTGCTCACTTTGGTAGAAGTGATCAGTAAAGTTTCTCCTGAGCCTTTTGCTCTTCTGGGAAGTGAATGCAAGACTTAGTAAATCCTCTGAACAACTTAGTGTTAATGGTGGAGACATTGTGAGGCAAGGGAGTGTTCAGTTGTGAGACAGACAATGCCAGAGCCAAAATCTTCATGCAGAAGGATGTTGACACCTTCCAGCCACACAGTAACTGGGAAACAATTGTCTTTTTTAGGTTGAAGTAGAGGATTGTTTATCTAGGCTGGGCTCCTTGTCATATAGTTAGCTCAAAAATGGAACCAAGCAGAGAAGACAAGAGCAAGAGAAAGCATGTCTCAGCACAATTCAGCTGAAAACCTTGCATTGAAAGACAGGTTCCCAGCCCTAGCCACAGAGGAAGAACTGCATTCCTAGGAGTTGGAAGAGCAAGAATACTGGAGGACAAGCTTGTCCCCATGCGTTTATCTCAGGGACCTATGGGAGTGGAGGCAGACTTGCAGCTGAGCCTGGCAGGGACAACTGCACTCCTCCCTAGCCAGAGGGACAGAGTGGGTCCAGTGAAACCAGGCCAACAGTGTGGTGACCACCAGGCAAGTCCATGTAGTCCCCAGCAGGTGCAAGGCCAGGCACAGCATGTATGCAATATGGCATGTGTACTTACACAAGTCAGATTTTCTCCAGTGGAAGGCAGAACATAAAAGTACAAAACTTTCTGTTAGCAGATGACAGTGAAGTGGACAGCAGCTAAGGATCACTTAGAGGAGTGGAGGGGAGTTTGGACCAAATATATATTAATTCTGTAGCCTTTTCCATTCTTTGAAAATGCAGAAACTGAGGGATTTTTTTCCCCTTTTGCATGCCATTTTTCACACCAAGATAGTGTTCTTTTGGGAAAAATTCCAAACAAACTATAAAAGGAGCTTGAAAGTTCACCATTGTTTCAAACAGTTCCTCATTGTCTCTATTTTTAAAACTGGCTTGAAATATCAAACCTCCAGTTTGTTTTGACTGGCCTCTGCCTGATATCATCTTATCGGATTCTTGCCAGCTGCTAAAGTCTAATGAAGATATTTATCTTTTTTCTTAAATCCTTGCAGACATGTCCCCTGTCACTGGGGACAACGTCAGCAGCCAGCTTGTCACTTAGACCTGTAACTTCGCTGTCAGATTCAGCTTTGAAGTTCTGTGCAGTTTCTACAGGACACAGCCTTCTCTCTTCCACTCACAGCTGAGAGTTTCGTACAAGCTCTCCTGTCATTCCTGGAGTTATGCCTTGAATCTGGGCTGTGCTTGTTGGTTGCAATGTTGCCATACATGCAGCCATTCATAATATCACTGTAGGGATGGGGCAACCCTGCCTGTATGGACAGACTAGGGAACAAGGGGATGGAGAGCAGTGACATGGAAAGGGGCCTGGGGGTCCTGGTCAATGGCAAGTTGAATCTGAGTCAGCAGAGCCCTGGCAGCCAGGAGGGCCAAGCCTGTCCTGAGGGGCATCAGGCACAGCATCACCAGCCGGGCAAGGGAGGGGATTGTCCCGCTCTGCTCTGCACTGGGGCAGCCTCACCTTGAGTGCTGGGGGCAGTTCTGGGTGCCACAATAGGAAAAAAGATATAAAGCCGTTAGAGAGTGTCCAAAAGAGAAGTGTGAACATGGGAGAAGAAGGGAAGCCTTATGAGGAGTGGCTGAGGTCACTTGGTCTGTTCAGACTGCAAGAGGCTGCAGTGAGGTCTCCCTGCAGCCTACAGCTTCCTCACAAGGGGAAGAGGAGGGGCACACACTGATGTCTTCTCTGTGGTGACCTACAATGATAGCTGAGGGAACGGCATAAAGCTGTGCCAGCAGGGGTTTAGGTTAGATGTTACAACAAAGTTCCACACCCAGAGGGTGGTTGGGCACTGGAATAGACTCCTCAGGGATGTGGTCACAGCTCCAAGCCTGACAGAATNACAGTTCTGGGTGCCACAATAGGAAAAAAGATATAAAGACGTTAGAGAGTGTCCAGAAGAGAAGTGTGAACATGGGAGAAGAGGGGAAGCCTTGAGGAGTGGCTGAGGTCACTTGGTCTGTTCAGACTGCAAGAGGCTGCAGAGAGGTCTCACTGCAGCCTACAGCTTCCTCACAAGGGGAAGAGGAGGGGCACACACTGATGTCTTCTCTGTGGTGACCTACAATGATAGCTGAGGGAACGGCATAAAGCTGTGCCAGCAGGGGTTTAGGTTAGATGTTACAACAAAGTTCCACACCCAGAGGGTGGTTGGGCACTGGAATAGACTCCTCAGGGATGTGGTCACAGCTCCAAGCCTGACAGAATTCACGAAGTGTTTGGACAATGCTCTCAGGCATCACATCCCAGTGTGATTCTTGGGCGTCTCCTGTTCAGAGCCAAGAGTTGGACTCAATCTCTTCTCAGTATATTCTATGATTCTATGAAACTAGCAAAGATTATGACCACAGCAGCCCGCTTTCTGGTAGCTTTCAATTCCCAAACACACCAAATGCAAACATTATCTTTCCTTTCAAGAATATTATGGCATGTCTCTATGGCAAATCCTGTCATGTGTAGGGGCCAAAACCAACAGGCTCTGAGTTGTGCATTGCCAGATTAGAAATGGTGTTGCTACCACTGTGCTGTTTTCCCAGAGGATCGCCTCTTAGACAGGTCTGTAGATAGTCCTAATTTTGTCTTGTTTAAAAAGGAAAATATATTTGATGCTTAGCAGGATGTACATTAAGAACAAGGCCCAGCCTTGCCAAAAAAAAGGTAGGATAATTGGATTCAGTGTTCCTACTGGTCAGAAGGGGTTGCACACCCAAGAGTAATTCTTCACAGGATGTAACAGAATTACAGTAATTTTTAGAAATGGAAGTAGAAATGGAAGTTAACTTTTTGGATACTATGTAATTTCTTTATTATGATTGTAAAGATATGGAGTGTACAACTCCCAGCTTCTGATTTGTTGCTTTTTGCTTTTTTTCTTTAACTCCAGCTCTACAAATGAGGTGGTATCAAGCAGAGGCCAGTCAAAACAAACAAGACAGTTTAAAAACTGAGTTAAAATAGAAAAGACCCGTGCAGTAGGTGGAATCCAGTCCATAATATGCATTAAAACTTGCATGGAGAGAGAAAATATAAATTAATCAATTTCTGTGATTAATGAATGTTAATTATAACATACTAGAATATTCCCACAGTTTATAATAAATGTTCAGTTAAATATCTAAGATATGGTTATCAGTCTTTTGCTCTGTACTCAGTGTTGAGACAACTACTGACAGATTTCCTATTAGTATTTTTAAAGTAGCTCCCAGACATGAGATTTCTTAGACAAAAAGAAAAAGATTTTTGAGTTTGCAAGATTATTTGCTTAAGTGAAAGTTAATATGTGGCAGTGCAGTGATATGTTGGGACTAAAGATCATTATATCCCATGTGGAATTTTACAAATAATCAAATAGCAGCATTGTTTCAAGCAGAGGGAAAAGGTGACTGAGATTTATAAAGTTAACTTGTTCTTGTGATGCCTTGGTATTTTGCTGCATGTGTAGGAGGATTTGCAAATTCAGTCAACAACAGGCCATACGGCAGAGCCTTACTCAGAGCTGAATGAACCATTGAGAACATTCCTCTGAATAACAGCTTTTTAATACAACATGAAATTCAGTAAACATTATTTGCTGAGTGCATTTAACAGACTGTCTAGTTCTAGAGGGAGTAAAATCTGAAACACAGCTACAGTGCAACCAGTAATTTTAAAGAAATGTGCCAGAAAGGTTATTCTAGACATATTAATCAACAAGCTCTCAGCCTGATGTCAGATGGAGCCTGAGTGCTTTGGCAAGTACCAATGGAGTATTATTTTCTGGGATAAAAACCCCATAATCTTTACATCCTGCAGGTATTGCTTCATACATTTTGTGCTCATTAGCTCCAATTCTCTGCAGCATCTTCATGTCCTTGTGCATGTCAGTGTTTGAAATTTCCCATATGCATCAGTCTTCTTGACGTGTTTTAAGCTCTGTAATGTAATGGCATTAGTTTCAGGGTTACAGTTCATGGCAATTTTTAAGTGTGAAGCCTTTCAAAGAACAATGTTTCCTGTTCTCTTGTGAGCTCCAAGTACAAATTTGGACCTGACAGGCACCACTCATTGTATTTTCCTTTGCAACATGTTTTTATCCTTTTAGAATAAATCTTCTGATCTTCTTGCTGCCCTTTCATGCCATCTTGGTTTTGGTCAAGGTAAAATCAGAGCATCTACACTGTTCCTGTCAGACAGCCATGAAGGCTGGGAGCTCAGAGGTGGAAATGTGACAGGTTTATGCATGCAGAGGGTCTGCAAGCACCCTTTACAATTTCAATAACTCAGGTGTCCTAACCCAAAGATTTTGTCTGTGAAAATGAGTTCAGAGGTAAAATAACAAATTAAAAGATATGAAAATTTAACTACTGGCTTCCTTGCTGTGGCCCCTGGTCTTCTGTGCCCCTACCATTGTGTATTTTTCATTTTTTCCCAAGACTTTTCTTTCCCCCTAACTGAAAGATCTGGAAATTTGCTTTAAAAAGAGGAGAAAAAAAAGTTGCCTCCCTTCCCTGGCTTTCTGTTTTTGCAACTTGGGAATACCACCCAAAAGGGCAAAACTAATACTAAAACTGTCAGCTTTGGTAACATCATTGCTGCATGTGACTGGCAGATTTGCTTTTTCTCCTGGAATGTAGTGCAGTGAGATGGCAGCGTTGTCATGGCACTTGTTGTGGGGCCAGAGAGGGGGCTCCAGCCCGGGGATTTTAATGGTGATATTGCAACAGTCAGTGCAGCTGTTGGACTGCACAGTGAGCAGAAAAATTTCCATCTAATTTCTGTTTTGTGGGGTGCTAGTGGGAACATTTAAACCTCGTGTTTAGCTCCCAGATGCACAAACCACATGTCTGAGCTGACACACAGGGAAGCATTGTTCATCAGTTAGAAATTGGGATCTGTTACTTCCTCCCTTTGGGCCAGACTGGGAACCATATTGTGTTAGGTGCTCTGGCTACAAAGCTGCATACTGCCCAACACTGAAGAATTAGGTACAAAGGGAAGAGCTGTGCAATGCAAGGGAAATGTGTAGTACCAAATGCAATGGGATGAGACAGGTGACAGGAGAGGTACAGACGTGTGGCTTTGAACTGGGTCCAATTAAGCAACCAATGGATGTACCACTGCACACAGCGCTGCCAGACACGCTGCTGTCTTTTTGGGGTGTTTTTTTTTGCTTTTCCCTGATATTTAACAAATACTGGAAAAAGTGCAGAACAAAATCAAAACCGCAGAGATCTGTTGATGTTTACAAGACCTCAGCTGGACTGTGGTCAGAGCAGTTGCTTTGCTTTTGCTGGTGTTATTTCCCAGGCTGATTTCCCCACGAGAACCACAGCTGTGAGCAGGTGGCAGTGCATGTTCATGTGTGCTTCGTGTAGGGGAATGGCCTCTCTTTGTATCTTGTGCATTTTTTTTCTTGTTCAGCTGAAAACATAATTTACAATGGCAGACAGATATAAACAAGAATTTCACAAGATGAAAGCAAAATGCATAGTCCAAAACTCCTAGTGTTTTGGTTTCTTTTCATAGTTATAATTGATATTTAAGTGTACTTTAATTAAAATACATGTTTAGAAAAGAGGTCAGTCTGGGTGAACACATAAGCTAATTTCTTTTTCTTCAAATAAAAGTGGATTTCTTTTTTTCTTAGTTTGGAAAAAGGTCAAGCCTCTCTCCCCCATTGCTACATTTTTTTCCATGGAGAATAGACTTGATTGTTCTCCAAACATTGTTTCCTGTTCTTCACAGAGGGGAAATGTTTATTCCTTGTTCCTAATAATCAGACACACAGTAATGACTTGCTCACAGGGAAGAAAAAAATACAGGAAAGTTAAGACTGATGATTAGTATTTTCTTTATGCTGAAATTTTAACAGCGGTAGAACAGGGACTGTTATAGAGAAATATGTGTGATACATTGGATAAGCTGAAGGATGTATATCACATGCAAAAGAAGAGCACACAGAGGCATTTATTTGCCAGAGAAAATGGGAAGGACCATTTTCTCTGTCACTGCTCATCCAAGCAGGCACAATCCTTTTGGTGCCTGTAAGAAGGGTACAAATACAAAATTGGAAGGCCGTCAGACCAATGCAATTCACTTAATTGCCTTAGTTGGGTTTGATTGAGATGATCACAGTGCATCATTCAAATGGTAATTTAATAGGTCCCAGCAGATATTTTAAACTGCTGTTTGGGCAAGATCTGTTGGGGTGAATGTTTGAGGATGTTCCTGAAGATATAGCTATTTCTCTTGCATCAGACCTCAGAAAACCAGGGCTTTGCCTGCAAGGGAGAGTTTGTCAGTTATACCAGCATAATTACCTCTGGAGTCAAGGTGCACAGCTGTGCATGCTAAAACTCCTCTTGGAGTGACATAGGGTAAGCCAAAGCAAAATACAGCAGTTAAAGCCACAAGCCACATGGTTTTCCTGCCTTAATTTTTTGACATAAGTCATGTACTGAAAAGACTTCCCACACAGTTCAAGACTAAATCTTTTATCGTAACTTTTCCATATCTATATATCCAGCTTGAACCTATTAGTTGTTTTCTAAATAAAATAAATGTGTTAGCATTAATAAAACCATTCGGTAACCTAGAGTTTTTCACAATATATTTGCTTCAACAGAGATTAATTTTTCTAGTGGAAATGATGGGGTGCTGATATCCCAGAATCAGTTCCCAATCTCTGAATGTCATTTTGAGTCAGAGAAACAATATATGTATGTATATATATATACACACATTTACACACACACACATATATATACATTTACACATTAATATGTATACACATATACACACATTATATATATATATATACACATACATATATATATATACCACCATTTTTATTCTACTCAACTCCTTATTTCCTACTGCCCATAATTATATGGAGCAGTGCTTCTCCCAAGATAATAAAAAGTTCCTTTTTCTGAATCTCATTCTCCTTCTGGCTGCTCATCTGGAACATTCACTTCCGTTTTCTGCAATGGGTTTAGAGTAAGTGTTGTTACTATCCTGAAATACAGCTCATAAGTTGCTACTGTGGGCATACGAAAAGAGTGACAATTCTGCTGTTTAAATTTTAAGAATTTTTCTTCACAGATCCTAAATATCTCAAGAACAAATTCAGGGATAATACATTTAGAGTGAAGTGTAATCCTGCTCTTGAGAGTCCTTGTTCTGAGAATTTCTCCATCAGTTTTTCCCTTTTTAAAACTGTCAGAAAAATTAGGAGATAATTTATGTCCTTTATATTATTCCCAGATGTTTCTATTCCATTCTATTAATTTAATGCTAATTCTCAAATGTAATGGATTTTTAATGAGTGATCTAAATTAAGACATAAAATAAAACTAATTAATTAAAATGTAAATGAGTATTGAAGCAATGAAAATAGCAATGAAGATGCACAGAGAATGTGAAAAGCATCAACAGAAAACAATGATACTATGTGGCAAAGAATTAGGCTGACGAATTTCTAAGAGTTATGGATTTTTAAAATCAAATCTCTGGAGGAAAGGGGAGTTTTGTAAGGATTTTGTCTGTATAAATAGAAAGATGACAAGTGAAGGAAAAAACCTAAATCTGAGGGAAAACACCAAAACTGAATTGAGTTTGAAGAACACCATGGCTACCACAAAATATCGTTGCAAATCTTTTCTGAGGTGCTTATATCAGAATTCCAGCTGATAAAACGAGGCCTGTGTTTCTTCATGTTGATTTAATTCCACTTGACTTAGAGAATCACACTGAGTTCAGTGCACTATGTTATAGGGAAGGCAATGATAAGCTGGAAAGGCTTCAGAAAAAATATAGCAAGATTGAGTGGAGANTAACTTTTCCATATCTATATATCCTGCTTGAATAAGCAACCTATTAGTTGTTTTCTAAATAAAATAAATGTGTTAGCATTAATAAAACCATTCGGTAACCTAGAGTTTTTCACAATATATTTGCTTCAACAGAGATTAATTTTTCTAGTGGAAATGATGGGGTGCTGATATCCCAGAATCAGTTCCCAATCTCTGAATGTCANCAAAAACAAAAACAAAAAACAAGCCCAGAGCAGCATTCCTTAGTTAGGCATAATGAGAACAAAATAAGTAGTCTCTGCCTGTGATGTCTGTGAGACTGAACCTATATGCTCCTAAAAATGTAACTGGGAAGAACAGGATGGCACCAATGGTGGTTGTAGAGCAAATAATAAAAAAACCCCAAACCCTGACAGTGAAAGTCAGAGCTTCTTGAGTCATGGCACACCTACCACATTGGCTTGGTATGTGACAGAAACTCGTCCCTGGTCCCATTTTCTGCCACCACCTAACCCAAGCTGAGGAAGGAACCAGCACTGGCCTCTTCCAAGTACCAAAGCAATGGTTGGCAGCTAATTCACAGCATCTCCAGGCTCCATCAGACCTGGCTTTTGGGTCCCATGAGTGCATGTCTAGGTGGAGGCAGGCAGCATCCCTGTGACACACGTCCAATTCCAACCCCTTGCCTTCTTCCAGCTCAGGGTCCTTGGGCAGGAAACTTGTGTTTAGGGCAAGAATTTCAGTTGAGAAGGACATGGTGCTGTGACTCCAATCAGTGAATGTTTATTACATATTTCAGTATTGGATCCTATCTCTAGATTGTACAGCAGAGGAGGGGAAAATAGACACCGTTTTCCTTCCTGCACAAGGGCATGGTTAGGAACAGTCAGAAGGG
>VZTR01033403.1:76803-87180 GCA_013400775.1 Chaetops frenatus | reverse complement strand
AGTCCAACCCATGCCCTAACACCTCAACTAGATCATGGCACCGAGTGCCATATCCAGTCTTTTTTAAAACACATCCAGAGATGGTGACTCCACCACCTCTCTGGGCAGTTCAGGATTAGAGTTGCAGAGTTGATGTCAGATTGCCAGCACCAGCTACTTTGCACTGCAGACCTACTGCACTGATGCAGTCATATCTTCCAGATTTCCTCAAAATCATGGGTCACATTATCAAAAATGAGTTCATACCTAAATTTTCATGGCTGCAATTTTACGTCTTATCTCACATTACAGTGTAAGATTTATGTGGTTGCTTCAATGGATCAAAATTAATTTTGCTGATAAGGGAAATGGGTATGAAGGTATTACATTATCTGAAAAGGACAGTTAGATTAATAGATTGCTTACTAAGAGACCATTTTGAAATAACAAACTAACCAATAATAGTCAAGAAAGCTGAGTCACCTTGTTGGCAGCTAAGGGCCCATCTCAGAAAATGAAACCTATGAACAATTCATGAGTATTTACATCTGTTTGTTCAAGTAGGTGGTTTTGAATGGACAAGAGGGAAAAACCAGTTACATAAATATCCTGTAATAGGGGTCAATGCATATCCCTAACTAGGTGTAAGTTACTCTGGATGTCAGTCTGAGAGTATTTATTAGAAAAGAAACTCTGCATAAGGGAACATGACCATTCAAAAATATTTTTGCAACTGGTTTATAGTTTTTAGCCAGGGTCTCATCTTGAATCTCTCAGAAATTAACAGTCCTTTGGCGATATCTGCAGTTACATATAATTTTCCCAGATCAATTTTGATATTTAATTTGAGGAATACTAGTAGATTTTACAAAAGCTATTTAGCAATTTTTCTTTTCGTTCTTCACATTTTTGTGCTTATGCCAAGAAAAATAGTGTTTTGAATTTAGATTTTGAAGAAGTTGGCACAGTCATCAGTGATGGAGCATCTTGGCTCATTTTATTGAAGCAATATTTGCATCAGCTATAGGCCTGTCCAATCATCTTAGCTATGAAATCTGTAAGAACCTGCTGCCTTGTCATGATTCCAGAGAGTTTTCCTGACTATTGAGAGCCCACATTTTCCTGAACTTCTGACTATCTGCTCTCACATCATCTTGTGCTGTTTCAGCAGAGATTTACTCTGTAACTCTTTGGAATCCTGTTCTAATAATATCTTTTTTTCAGTGTACTTCTAACATAAATGACTTTGGTGAATTAGATCAGTGACTTCAAGTCTAAGCTAAGTTTAAATTAAAATGGTGTTTACAACGTAGGCTTGCATAGTAGAAAAAAAGACTGCAAAAAGTTAAAAACAAAGTCAGCATCATACTTCACAGAGATTTCTTTCAGCTGCCCTAGCATCCCAACTAGGATTTGTGAAGCTGCCTAACAGATTCTGTGACTTTATTCCAAATATTGGTCCTGACCAGAGTTCTGAGATATCAGGGTAGGAACAGGGAACAGTAATTTTTTTCTCCTCAGTGTTATTTCATTGGCTTACCTCCATTACTGGATAGTTTTCCAGTTTTGGCTTTCTTTCCTTCTTACTGCCCCTGTACAGTGGATGGTGGAATATGTTTTCAGAGGAGTGTTTCTACTGTATGGTCCTTTTGAATTTTTTATTTAAACATTCTATGGTATTTTCACAAAGTATATGCAGAATGACAGAAAAGAACAGCATTGGGGTTCCAAAACACACTATTAGAAACAAGTAACTGGGATGGCCAGATCAGTTTTTTGTTTACATGTTCTCACTGATCGTTCAAGTGCTTCTCTGTCATAGTAGATGGGTTTCCATGGATCTTAAGTACATCTTCCTTTAGATGTATCTAAGCTGCTAAATAGCCAATCCTAGTCATCAATCCTAAAACTCTTTTTTGATAGAAATTTCATTTCCATATATATTTTGATGGTTTCTTTTTTTGCTCAAAGAGTCAAAACCCACCACGTTTTAAGCAAATAAAGCTTAGATGAGCTTTCACCATATCTAAAAATATTTTATTTTATTTATCAACAATAATTTTTTTGAAACACCTAATGAACACAAGAATTCTGTTGCTTACATGAGTCTTGTGTACAGTATGCTAGACAGGTAAATTGACTAAATTTGACATGCTTTCATCTTGAAGATTTTCCAGGACTAGAAGCTGTGTTTTGAGTAGACAGCTATTGCCTCATGGAATTTAATCTCAATGGCAATCCGGGAACCAAAATTTCGTATGTGGTTGTGTGGCTTTTGTTCATAGGTTTTCTTTTTGTTCAGATTCAACACAATATAATGACACTAAAATAATAAAAAGTTTTCTGTGCATTCTACAAAGCATTTTGTCCTTTCTAAAGATGACGCAATATCACCACTATCAGCTTTCAAAAGTTGATAGGTATTCAGGTGTTCAAAGGATTTCTGATCCACACAATTACCTTCGTGATAGAGATGACTGCAGAAAGTTGTGGTGGTGCCATGTCATGCGAGGATTTTCTTCGATTTTCTGTCTTTACCTTTGCACTTTTTTTTCTCATTTATTCTGTCCTCCTTCCCCAATTAGCATATAAAAGTTCAAGTAATTTAGTAAAAGCTAAATGATCAGAAGAAAAGTGAGCTTAAAGCTCCATTAGCCAAGGTACTACAAATCCAAATGCATAGTAAACAGGATAGCTAATTATTGGATCTTCAGAAAAGAACTTAAGAAAATTTTCTTTCATGAAGTCATAAATTTAATTCTCCTCTTTCCAGAAGGTTGAGTTTTGTGTTCAAGAATTTGACATTAGAAATCTGTGTGTGTGCCTCTCAGCATGTTTCCTTTTTAATTGTGTCCTATAGCATATTTTGTGTCCTTTCGGGTACAACCTCATTTTCAGTCAAGTTATTAAAAAAAATAATTTAAATTTAAGCTTAGGGTCGTCTTCAAAGTTACTTCTGTTCTCCTAGATGTTACATGTAGGGTTGGGTTAACCTTATCCACAGCCTCTGGAGATTACATTATCAAGGGCAAAGTTGCTATTGCCTATGGGGAAAGGAATTCCTTCTTAATTGTCCAGATGTCAACTGGAGGAGACAGGTATTGTATAATAGTAACTATTCTTGTTTCTTTCTCTTGGTGCTATGCTTTACCTGACATCATGTGTTGTGTAACTAGATATACATTTACACAAAGTAACCATACTTTCATAAAAATACCCTCCCAAAGCATCAGATTCTCTTGACAAATAAAATACAAGTAATCAAAATGGAATTCTGGCATCCGCCCACTAACATTACCATAGCAGCCAGGGCATACAATAAAAATGTAATAGTCATAGTTTGTAAGTAAGTATTATAAGTGAAGGAGTACAAATGCAGTATGGAAATCCTGCTAGTGTACAATAAGGGATGTTTAGCTCAGCTAAAACATTTCCCTTCAGGGATCTGAATTCCATAGCTGCCTAAGAGAGACATGGTAGGTACTCTGAGAAGTAGCTGGTCCTTTATTTCCACCAGAGATGGAAAAGGGAAGTTGCACCACAGGTTTAAAAAATAGTTTTATTACCAGATGTTAAAAAATTCTTCAGTCTCTGGGAAGGAACAGAGAATCTCATTGTTAATGGACCCTTGGAGAAGGTCTTATTAGCAAATTCAATAGAACACATTAGAACACTAAAGAAACAATTTAGTAGTTGTGTATTCTAATTAACCTTTTGAATACTACTGAATGGAGTATGTAATTGTAGCAGAGGTTTATCTTGCGTCCTGTCAAATCAAACCTCCCTGATATGTTACAAATATGAAACACTGATTCATATTGCCTTAATATGGCAGTGAAGGACTTGGGATGAGTTGGAGAGAGCAACCAACTCTTCATGAATTTCATTTTCCTTGTGTTGAATATGATGATTTAAAAGGCTCTCTGGAATAAAGAAAGGCCCCTGCTGGACCTTGAAGTGGCCAGATCATTATTTCTGCATCTCACTTTGAGCTTTGACAGGTTTCACACAACTGATAGAATGATCTATTTCACGCTAGCGGCAACTAGTTCTGGCCAGAGTCAGCAAAGTCAAAAAATTACTTTGTTTTTGCATGTGACAATTAATTCGCTGGCAGAAATTTCAGGAGATCAGTCTTGGGGGTTCTGGTTCCAATAAATAATGGTATTAGCTGCTTGGCTGTTGAATTTCAGTTTTAAAAGCTAATTCTATATTTATTCTCAAGTTTCATGGGTGCAACTCTTGCTAGTACTTATGCAGGAGCAAAACTTGGTGCAGAGACAGCACAATTTCAGATTGGCACATTCCCTGCCTTACTGAGGCAGTCAGCAGTCTGCCAATGCAGCAGATTTCTGGGGTCTAGTGAGTAGTTAAGGCTCTGAGGAGCCCCTCATCCCATTCCTTAGCATGTCCCCTTCAGTCAGAAAGAGAGGATACAATGCCTTGTATTATGTACCAGGGTAGAGCTCTTCTGTGTCACTGATAAATCCTGGTGACCAGTACAATGGCTTGTCTTCAGGCCCTCCAAGTGACTTAGTTCAAACCTCTTCGAAAAACCCTGAAGACTGTATTTGAATTTTAAATTCTGCCCATTAGGAGGCCCTTATTGCCTCTGCTAGCTTTACTTTTTACTCATGTAGCCAACACAATGAAAACTTCAGTAAGGCCAACTGCATTTAAAAGTATGCCTTTCTTTTTGTCACACAAAATAATAATGTTTACAACTGCAGATTTCCCCCCCTATAAGTGCAGCTCAGCAAACTCAGTCCTGGCCATTAGAAACTCTTGGCTTCTTTCCACGTTGCACATTATCACTTGTCACAAAAATGCTGCAAGTGAAATGATGCCTTTTTGTTAGGTCCACAATGCAATTACCTTAGTATATTTGGCACTGACATGCTTAAGTAGATTAAACACCTCTACTGATGTAGGATAGGGAATGGTACAGCAACTCATTCAGGCTTAATTGTGTTGGTTTTGCCAAGGCTGTAGAGTATAAAACTTTTCACCTAAATGAACTGACATAATTCACAATGCACAGCAGGACTAGTTTTAGTGCACTGGCAGAGATGGTTACTTTGAGAGCAGGGCTGTATCTTAGAGTCTGCTCTTGCATCTGTTAAATCATATTTATGTGGAAATGAATTTTGAAAGCATATACATCTCTGTCCTTATGACATCTGCTGCTCCTCTCTGCCCTTTATCCTTGCCAAATCTGCTGGTTCATGTAGCTTCCTTCAAAGGGTCAGCAGGACTTCTCAGTTGCATAAAGTGTCAAGAACCCCATCACATTCTAACAAGCATTGCATGTAATGCACAGTGCAGAGCTTAGGTACAAATTAGAAAACTTTTTAAAATTCAAATGTTTGTATACAAGAGAATTCATCAAAGTGAATGGAAAGAGCAAGGTTTTGCTATTTCCCCCACAGTGAGCTGAGCAGTTCACCTTTTCCTCTCTCAGGAAGAGGACAGCTTGTTCCTGCTCCTCACAGCCCCAGGCCACAGTCTGGCTCCCAGAAGGTTTGTCTGGGGATTCAGAGAAGAAGAAAAAGATGTTAGGCATATTCCCTCCTCCAGCTGCTGTCTGCAGATCAACACCAGGCTTCCAGCATGTGATTTGTCAATGTTCCTGTTTTCCTATTCCCAGTGTTCCTTTTATCTCCAAAGAGATGTTAGTTGGATGAAGGTGGGGAAATAGAGGTCAAACAGAATCAGACT
The DNA here is from genome assembly GCA_013400775.1 of Chaetops frenatus. Classification (NCBI taxonomy): domain Eukaryota; kingdom Metazoa; phylum Chordata; class Aves; order Passeriformes; family Picathartidae; genus Chaetops; species Chaetops frenatus. The sequence continues at coordinate 81,483 of VZTR01033403.1, read as the reverse complement.
TTGATTGTGTGTGGATGTTTGGGTTTTATCTTGTATCTTAAGTTTATTCAACACTGTCTTTAAAATAGTGCCAGCAATTGTTCTGCCTCTTACATTTTTTACTGCTCTGTCCAGTCTGAATTTGAGTGGTGGAATGGGGCTTTCATTTTGGAGGAAACTGGATTCTTTAGGACACTGCCCTCTCCACTGGGGGAAAAATATTGCTTGCAAGATGGATAGAACATTAGTTTGACCATTAAAAAATTCAAAGGAATGGCATAGCATCTGTTTATAATTTAACATGTATCAATGGCTGCAGGATACCTTTTGTGATGCACCTTACCTCTTTGTGATCACACTCTAGCTGTAATTACAGATGTGGTTGTTCCCTACTGAGTTATCTAGAAGATCTTTGTTGTAAGACTTTCTCTAGCTTGTTTATTAAACTTCTAATAGTGCAGCTAGTGATAAGTGCCCATGATTGAAGAGGATGCAGCAAGTGATGTTAGTTGCCTGAGGTTCAAACAGGAAGAGAGGCTGAAGCCACAAAAATCCAGAGGAATTAGAACTAGCAGACAAATTTTGTTGTGGAACAAAAGACTCTCCAACTCTCTAAAAAAAAACTTTCTGAATTCTTTCAAAGATCATAATTTGGCAAAGGATTCTTCAAATAGTCTGAATATGAAAAAAACTCAAAAACGCCAAGCACATTTTCTTTGTGTCAGATATGACTCTCATTACAGATTACTCTATTATTCTAATCCAGGGTAGGTGATACGATGTACAGTCAAGGAAGTGACAGGTATTACCAGATAATACTGCACTAATTAATAATGGAACTATGGTAGAATTTTTGAAGAAGAAAACACACTTGACTGTTTCTATTACCGTTAAGTGAATTAACTATGATTAACACTATAGAGGCACTCTGTGAAAAAGGGCATGCTTATACCTCCAGAATATTTAAAGCAGTAACCTCAGTATACACTCTACAGTATTTTTCCAAGGAGATGAGAATGAATTAACCCTAGCTTTAAAAACAAAACATAAAAATACATGACTAATACATTGCATTCACAGAGACTAGTGAAGAGGTGAAATACAGTCCATTAGAAGTGTGTTTAAAATGAAAATAATAATTTAAATAAATACTGTTTTCTATGACTAGAAGAAATCTAACTAAAAGGGCAGTATGTGTGCTGCCATTTGAGACATTTGAGACTGTCCCCACAGACTCTGACAGCCATGTTTCTTTCTTAGTTACCTTTATTTGAACATCTTAATTCTCCTTTGCTGGAATGCTTTGCTAATGATATAGAAGAAAAACCTCATTGTTAGCTGATTTCCTGAAGAGAATTGTAAACAAATCCAGTTTAAATAAAAGATATGAAACATTAGATTAGGATATTTACTCATTCCAGTTATTTTGTATGCATGCAAATATAATAAATCTATTCTCATGGTAAACAGATGTCATTAATCTACATCAAATCATCAAATACGTGTATTTGAAATCTGGATGAAAATGTGCCAAAAATATTCTGAGAAAAATTCTGAAATATATTTGAAAAACAAAGAAGAAAAAGATCTCTCAATTTTTAATCTAATAGAAATTAATGAATATCTTATCTTGAGTTGGAAACCATTTTTTTGTTATTATAACTTCCACTATATTCCTTCAGAAACCCTTTACTAGTCCAAAGCTATAGGCACACGGGTGTGAGAAATAAGCATAGCAAAACAGCTTAAGTTGCAATATTTGTTCTAATGTGTTTCATTTGTATTCTGGCTAGGATAAATTACATATTTGATTCAGTGGCCAGAGTCTCTGATTTTCAATGCTAATGTTCTGGTTGTGGGAGAACTGTATTTTTCATTGTAACTTTGATTTTTTTTTCTTTCAGAAGAACTACTCAGGTCAGAACATCTATAGAGAGCTGTTACATGTAAATTACCTCACTGAGTCAGGTAATAGACAGAAAGAAGCCTATATATGTTGCAGCTGTANCTGAAATATATTTGAAAAACAAAGCAGAAAAAGATCTCCCAATTTTTAATCGAATGGAAATTAATGAATATCTTGAGTTGAAAACCATTTTTTTGTTATTATCACTACCACTGTATTCCTTCAGAAACCCTTTACTAGTCCAAAGCTATAGGCACACGGGTGTGAGAAATAAGCATAGCAAAACAGCTTAAGTTGCAATATTTGTTCTAATGTGTTTCATTTGTATTCTGGCTAGGATAAATTACATATTTGATTCAGTGGCCAGAGTCTCTGATTTTCAATGCTAATGTTCTGGTTGTGGGAGAACTGCATTTTTCATTGTAACTTTGATTTTTTTTTTTCTTTCGGAAGAACTACTCAGGTCAGGACAATTATAGAGAGCTGATACATGCAAATTACCTCACTGAGTTAGGTAATAGACAGAGAGAAATATATATATGTTGTAGCTGTTCTTCCATTCTTTCTGAAAGCAATACAAATCAATTTCAGTTCATTTGTATTTTTACATCCTAAAGCTGGAATGTGGAAGATAATGAGATGTCCATCATCCATTCTAAGGGTATGTCCAAGTGAAACTATCAGGAGCAGAGTATTTGCCTTGCTCTACTCCCACTGGAAGAATTGTAAATATTGCAAGAGAACACAAATCTGACAAAAATTAGAGATATTCACATTGTGTGTTCTTAGCCCATCTTTTGATTAACCCATTGTATTCAGTTTTATATTTGTTAAAAGAGATACCTCTATTGCTTGAAACCAATAACCATTTAAGGACACCCAGGTATATCCTACTTAAACTTGTATCAAGCTTACTTTATTAAATTTCTTTCATTTGTTTCCAAACAGCACTGAGAAAACAAAAACTATTTGCAGTATTTTTTAATCCTTTTAACAACACTTATTTGTTTCCCTAAGGCTGAGAATCTAATCTGAAGAAACTAAACATATGTCCATATATCAGAATGCTGTGTCATGGGTAGCAACCCTGGTGGCTTGAGTGCCCGAAGCATTATTGTTATGTTACCTCAAAATAAAACCCAGTGTAATTTACCATATATTAGTTCTCATGTCTGTGCTAACTCATTCTGCATTAATTTATGGGCCTTGAGGCAGCACTGCACTGTGTAAAGCATAGTTGCAGAGGAGAGAGGTCTACCTAAAATTCCATGTTGAATTATCAAAAATGAGCATGGAAAAAAGCTTTAGCACAGTATAATTTCTGATACAGAAAAGTTCTTTTGTTCATATTTAAGACAAAACAGGTTCAGGCACTTTATAACACTGAAGAAAGAAAACATGAAATAAAAATGACATCTGTGACTCTCCCATTTGAATGTAGTTTCTCAAAATGTTGCCATGAGCAAACTCAGCTTGCAATTTATAAGAAAAAAAATCAACTCTGAAAATATATAATTACTTTTGAAAATATTAATTGAGGTGTCAGACCACAATCTGACAACACCAACATGGAAATAGAGGTAACCAAAGTGTTTAGAACTCAGACTGCCATGCAATTTCTCATAATAAGAGTGGAAGAGATGGAGCAGCAGGAGAGTAACGTGTCATTTAGTGTTTCCTTTGTGGTTGTGCACAAAACCTAATGTCAATAACCCTTCAAAGGAATTATCTTTCAACATACCACCAAACTGCATTGCATTCTTTAAAGGACAAATTCACAAAGAGATGTAGGTGGTAAAGAGTAGCTCAAATATGAAATGAAGTATTATTTTTATACAAACTTTTCCTTAAATGAAGTAATGGCATAAATTTTCTTCTGCTAGGTTTTGTGAAAATTTTGCTGAAGACTTGACTGTGGATAAAACAAAGCCTGTTATTTGTCATGTGTATCTGGAAAATGAGAAAATAGGACACTGAAAGACATATTCTAATGAATCTAAAGTAGTGTAAGTTCTGAAACACACTCACCCCATTTTTAATTTTTATTCAGTGTTACTCTTTCCACAGAAGAGTTTGCAAAATTTAACATGTAGACATTTCTTGGTTGCTGAAGTATGCAGCCTTGCAGTTCTCTTGGAGTTTGCCCTTTCTCCAATGTAAAGCTAAGCAATTGAATTTGAGAGGTATTGGTGAGGAGATAAAATGTATTCTGCATCACTCCTGTAGAGGCAAGCTTTGGCAGAGACAAGGGTAGAAGAAAGATGGGAAAGGAAGATAGTAACATCTTTAAAAGACTGAAGATACTAAGGGAATAAATGTCAGTTTCTGTAAATGTTTAATCTGGAGCTTGTGCTTCAGACATTAATACATCAAGAGAATTTCTCTTTCTTCCTTTCCCCGTCTGATTTTATTGCAAAGATTATTTCCATTTTTGTGTGCTGATAAAATTTGAAGCTGGAAAAATAATTTGTATGTGGAAAGAGAAACAATTGGTTTTGTCTGTTTGTGGTGGTTTTTCTTTTGTTTGGTTTTTTTCTTTTTTGTGGGCTCATGTTCCTCTTTGATATTTTCTCTGCAAACGGGAAAAAATTTCAGCATAGTCTATATCTCTCTCCCACTAATTTTTCCTGGTGCTTCAAGCTTGCTTTGTCAAGCTTTGCTTTGTAATTAATGCATTAAATTCTGTATTCTCATAATTATTGCTCACATATATCAAACTCCTTGGGCAGTGGTATTGTAGTGGACTGATCCTGTCTGGATGCCAGACATCCACCAAAGCTGCTCTATCACTCCCC
>VZTR01033403.1:57988-75952 GCA_013400775.1 Chaetops frenatus | reverse complement strand
AATAACAGTATCTCCTAGCTGGGTTCAACAGATGAAAATAGAATACACATTTGGGTTATATTTTACAACCCAAGACAATTATCAAAAATGAGCATGGAAAAAAGCTTTAGCACAGTATAATTTCTGATACAGAAAGGTTCTTTTGTTCATATTTAAGACAAAACAGGTTCAGGCACTTTATAACACTGAAGAAAGAAAACATGAAATAAAAATGACATCTGTGACTCTCCCATTTGAATGTAGTTTCTCAAAATGTTGCCATGAGCAAACTCAGCTTGCAATTTATAAGAAAAAAAATCAACTCTGAAAATATATAATTACTTTTGAAAATATTAATTGAGGTGTCAGACCACAATCTGACAACACCAACANGAGGTAACCAAAGTGTTTAGAGCTCAGACTGCCGTGCAATTTCCCATAAGGGTGGAAGAGATGGAGCAGGAGAGTAACGTGTCATTTAGTGTTTCCTTTGTGGTTGTGCACAAAACCTAATGTCAATAACCCTTCAAAGGAATTATCTTTCAACATACCACCAAACTGCATTGCATTCTTTAAAGGACAAATTCACAAAGAGATGTAGGTGGTAAAGAGTAGCTCAAATATGAAATGAAGTATTATTTTTATACAAACTTTTCCTTAAATGAAGTAATGGCATAAATTTTCTTCTGCTAGGTTTTGTGAAAATTTTGCTGAAGACTTGACTGTGGATAAAACAAAGCCTGTTATTTGTCATGTGTATCTGGAAAATGAGAAAATAGGACACTGAAAGACATATTCTAATGAATCTAAAGTAGTGTAAGTTCTGAAACACACTCACCCCATTTTTAATTTTTATTCAGTGTTACTCTTTCCACAGAAGAGTTTGCAAAATTTAACATGTAGACATTTCTTGGTTGCTGAAGTATGCAGCCTTGCAGTTCTCTTGGAGTTTGCCCTTTCTCCAATGTAAAGCTAAGCAATTGAATTTGAGAGGTATTGGTGAGGAGATAAAATGTATTCTGCATCACTCCTGTAGAGGCAAGCTTTGGCAGAGACAAGGGTAGAAGAAAGATGGGAAAGGAAGATAGTAACATCTTTAAAAGACTGAAGATACTAAGGGAATAAATGTCAGTTTCTGTAAATGTTTAATCTGGAGCTTGTGCTTCAGACATTAATACATCAAGAGAATTTCTCTTTCTTCCTTTCCCCGTCTGATTTTATTGCAAAGATTATTTCCATTTTTGTGTGCTGATAAAATTTGAAGCTGGAAAAATAATTTGTATGTGGAAAGAGAAACAATTGGTTTTGTCTGTTTGTGGTGGTTTTTCTTTTGTTTGGTTTTTTTCTTTTTTGTGGGCTCATGTTCCTCTTTGATATTTTCTCTGCAAACGGGAAAAAATTTCAGCATAGTCTATATCTCTCTCCCACTAATTTTTCCTGGTGCTTCAAGCTTGCTTTGTCAAGCTTTGCTTTGTAATTAATGCATTAAATTTTGTATTCTCATAACTATTACTCACATATATCAAACTCCTTGGACAGTGGTATTGTAGTGGACTGACCCTGTCTGGATGCCAGACATCCACCAAAGCTGCTCTATCACTCCCCTTCTCAGCTGGACAGGACAGAGGCCACTCACCAAATACTGTCATGGGCAAAACTCAGACTGGAGATATTAATTGAATTTATTACTTAAAAAATCAGAGAACGATAATGAGAAGTAAAACAAGACCTTAAAAACACCTTCCCCCCGCTCCTCCCTCCTTCTCAGCCCCAGAACCTGGAGTGCTGCCTTGTCCTCTTTCTTCATGGAGTTTGGTGTCTGCAGAGTTGTTCCTCTCCCATATTCTCACTCTGGCTGCAGTTACATCTGTTTTTTTTTACCATCTTAAACATATTATCACAGACATGTAACTGCCATTGCTAACTGGCCCACCCCTGGCCAGTGGCAGGTCTGTTCTGGAGCCACCAGGGATTGGCTCTGCCTGCTATGAGGGGTGCTTCTGGCAGCTTCTCACTGAAGCCACCTCTGTGGCCCCCCGCTACCAAAAACCAGGCTATGCAAACCCAGTATTCTTTTCAGAGGCAGACAATACCAAGTTTAAAGGGACTGTAGTTTTGTGCGTTTAAACACAGGCAGAAGGCTAAAGCCAGACAAACTTTCAGGCCAGAGGCTGCAACTTTAATTTAGCATGCCAGGCGCTGATGTCTCATCAGTGTGGCTTCACAAATTTCCTTTTCCTTGAACAGAGTAAATTCTCTCCACTTTCTCATAGGATTGAGTTGAATTTTCTCAGTCTCTTTCCTACCTCAAACTTTTCTGACAAAGAAAAAAGTAAATCTGAGGTTATGTAAGCAAAATATCTGATGGTTATGCATTCTCATTTCCTAGCTCTGTTAAATCTTTAGATACATAAATTACATCTAACTTTACACCTCCATGATACTTTGCAGAAGGCCAGCTGCTTTCACCAAATCTCTTCCATTTTGGCTCTGATGGGTAGGAAAAAGTGTCTAAACACAGGCAACCCCCAAACCCAAAGCTGGTGTACATATTAGATAAACAGAGGGAGAAGGGAGGGCACACACAGTCACTGTCAGCCAGTAACAGGGTAGAATACCTTTTCTATTCTTGAGTTTGTCTTCTTTTTGTCTTTCCATGAATTTTCATCACTGTCAATGCCGTAAAGTTTCACATTTGAACAGCTTGTTCAAGGAGGGCTTTCTTGTGAAGTCAGTTACTCTAACAATGGATTTGGTCAAGTGTTTATTTTTTGATAAAACTCTGAATGCTAATATATCAAATTCAATAAAAGGAAGTATGGATTTCAAAATTATTTTCACCTTTTGTTTTGTCTTTTTTGAACCACATCTACTAACTTTACCAAGCTAACATTGTGTAACTCCTTCCAGGCTGCAAAATTTCCAAACCTTGGTTTCTTCAGGTGAAAGAAGACTCTTATTTTAGCACTTTTTTCATGCTTTGACACCTCATTGATTCTGTATGCACACAGAATCCTATAGGCTACCAGCTCTGAAACCTATCCTGCCCCATCTTGCAGGTGGTTAGGAAGCATGAAGAAAACTGAGTAAAGATGTTAGCATTCTTTGGAGGATATGAGGAAGCTGTGCTAAGGGATGCTGGGAAGGAGGGGAGTAGAAATCAATAAGAATAAAAATTATTATCATTAGCACAAGAGACACAGAAGCCAAGTGGCCCCAGAGAATCACTCTGTTCTACAGTATAGGTACAGATGAGGCTGCAGGCACATTGCACTGTTGTTCCAAAGATTTCTGCATTGTGTTCAGCTGATGTTGCAGGTTTATAGTGTAGTTAAAAGCTGTTCCCGCTTACTTCACTTGTTCTGGCCCACATACTGTTTGCAAGCTGAACCATCTCTAATGTCCTGCCATTAAAAAAAATATTCTGCTCAATAAACAAGTAAAACTATTATTGGAAATACTTTTCTAGATTGATCCCAAGTCTCATTGCTATTATTACTGACTTAGAGTGAGTAACAGCGGTGATGGCCTCCTGTCCTTGAAAACGAAATTTGACAGTTCCATGATTTTGTCAAATTTACTTTGCCCACACAGTAAACTCCAAAAGTGAGACTTAGGACCGAACTTCTCTGGTGTCCAACTTAAGTCAGCACAGGATTGCTTTTTTTCCTCCTTCTGGAAATGATTTTCCATAAAGCAACTTCAAACTGCTGCCAGCTCCATATGTGATAATGTGCACAGCAGCAAACCATCAAATACTTATATCAAAGGGGGTAATGAGAACAAGCTGAGTAATTGGACTGGCCTGAGTAGAAAGGATCTAGCAAAATTTTGAAATGCCATTTCAATTTGCTGTATCTCTCTATCATGTTCACCAACATTCCTTCTGCAATTGGATTTTATTCAGTGAAATTGTTGGGGGCATCCAGACATAATAGTAAGTTAAACATTTGTGACAGTGTTAGAGAATGTGATAATGGTAAAAATAATATATAAATGGAAAGTTGTAGTCTGTTGTAGTGATCTAAAGATGTGGGCATAAAAAAGATTCAGAGCTAAAGAATTGTTTTTTTCTACTGGAAAGCTTCTGCTTTTTTTTTTTTTTCTTCTTTTTGCCTAGCTTGAGCAAATACCACAGATATTGTTTGTATGTCCTTGTAAAATCTAAATGAGAAACATTTTTAAGACACAAATTAAATCTACTGATTTCATCATTCAACTAATGGATGTACAGAGAAATAATATGTAGGCTTGGTAGAGATTATTCTCAAATTTAGCAGAAATTGACTGCTTATTGAATCAATGAGTAATATTGATTTCTTTTTTGTTATCACTTGTTAATCTCCTATAACTATCTTAATAGTGGCATTTTAATAATTTTATCTGTAGAGTGTTAAATTCTCAAATTTTTTTTTTGAAAATAAAAACCAAAGAAATACAGAAATAACAGGGCATGAAAAGAGGAAAGAACAGAACTAAAAAAACCAGGAAAAAAAAGTGGATAGGCAATTATAGCAATCAAGAAACATAAGCAATAAGCAAGCCTAATTTCAGAGAGAATAGTCACATTGCTGAAATCTTCCAATTCGGAATGCATGAGGCTGACATCCAAGTAGCTTAAAGAAATAATCTGAAACTGAGAAACTGTGGTTTAATATATTTAACAATAAGATGAAATTCTCAGATGTTCAGTATAAACTGCATTCTCATCTGCTCACGTAACTATTGGAAGGTGCTGCATGTCCATAATTCAAACCAGGTTTTTAATGTTGAATTTCCACTGACAGGAAGGACAGGAAAACCATCTCTTGAAGAGCTTGTCCCTTGGGGGCCTGCTGGTGGGTAGAGCCCAGGCAGCTCCTGGCTGCCAGTCCCACCCTTTGCCACTGCTCCTCTGCAAGGCCCTGGCAAGTCACAGACCAGCTACTCAAAGCTATCTCTGGAGGGGCCTCACCACCCAGTCTGGCTTTCTCCTACCTACCTGAACAGAGTGGTAAACAGCAACCCTCTCCTTCACAGGCCTGTAGATGGAACTAACAGCTAATACTGGACATTGCTAAAAACCACCAAATACTCAGAGTTGATATCTTCTATGAACTGATCACTGTTTTATTCTTTCATGTATGAATTCACCACCAGCTCACAGATTTGTGTGGCCTTAGGCAAAATGGAAAACATCTGCCCCTCATACATCTGCAGTCACCCATAAAATAAGAGTCAAAAGACATTTAGCTGCCTCTGCTACCTTTCTTATTGCCAACCATAAGTATTTTATATTGTAAGCTGCATCCAGCCTAATGTTCAGATAATTTTTCCCCATCCTTTCTGTGGATATATGAATCACAGGAGAAGACTTTTCAAATTCACGTTCTCCATAACAAAAGCAGCAGTAGGATTTTCTTAAAGGAAGAGAAAGAGATGTCTGAAATCACATCTGTCCTCATATATCATGAGTAAGATTGAAAAAAACTGAGAAACAGGAATAAGGAGGCAAAATGCTGGAGGGAATGAAGCTCTCAAAGATACAAGCTCCGAAAAAAATTAAATTCATAGACACCACTGGAAGGGGAACAAGACTGGGACTAATGGTTGTTAAACTTGATAATTATCAGAGGGGGAAAAAAGGCATAGAAAAAAGGAGAGAAGACATTACTGCAAGACAATAAAAATGTTTTAAAGAAAGTAATTGAAAACTCAAAGCCCCTTTGATGCTATTGCACAGACAGAGATAGAGACCTGAGGCACAACATTCAGATTTGATCTAAAATCCCTCTTTTCATGCTTTTTTTCCCAAAATGGATATTCAGAATGTGATTTCATCATGTATATAATTTCTATCTATATTTTTTGTGTAGAATATTGTTTGTAAAAATCACATCAATTAAAGTTTTTTTGCTTATTTGTAGACAAAATAAGAGAGGAAACTTGAAGTTAATTGGATAGATCTTATATACTAAGTAATTTCTTTTTCACAGCAAAAAAAAATGATAGGGATGTTGAGAACCTCCAGCAAATACACCAGTAAAAATCTTGTAAATATTGAAATATCCATATGTACTATTATTTAAAAAGACTAAAAAAATCCCAATGTACTTTCAAGCTTTAAATGCATCAGGTAGATCCTAACTAAACTTGCTTAGTGCAAAGACCTTTTCTACTACTTATTTAGAGACTGGACAACTGGATCAAACTTTCTTCCTGATTTTCTTTTTTTTTTTTTTCCCTGGGTGGCTGGATGTCGCTCAGCTCTATCATATACTCACAGGACCAGCCCAACCCCTGTTTAAAAATAATCTGAGTTTTTCTGAAGATTAAAGAGTAGGGACTCATTCAAATTGCCTGTAGCAAAAGGCATATAGATTTCATTATTTTTTAAAATATTCAGGGTTGTGCATGATTACTTAGTACGTAATGTAAAGTGCATGTATCAGTAGGGAGTAATGTGTACATTTAGGTTCTTAAAAAATGATTCTTTTTTGAAAAGTGTTTATTTTAGGCCAGAACTCTGATCATTTAGTATTACTGTTTACAAAATTTCAGTTAGAATATTCTTTCTGCTTGCAATGCTAAGAGCTTTGTGGGTAATTTGCATTGGCTCTTCTGTATCCATTTATTTACATTTTGCTTCTGAAGAAATCAGCAAGACAAAATAATGAGTTTCTACATGAAAGCAGAAAACAGTGAATTTTCATCATTAAAAATGTCTCTACAATCTACTTTTCCTTTCAGGAGTAAAAATTATAATCTTTAATCCTTATATTTTCATGAACTTTGACTCCTTCTCTTTTAGGTCAAGTTACATTTCTTAAATTTGATAAACTACAGCACTCTACAAGATACTAAATCAGGCTTAGATTTTAATTATTGAACCTGTTTTAGCTACTCTTTTTTTTCTGTGTGTGGGAAAAAATAGTGGTGCTCCAAATTGCCATAACAACAGGCTGCACTCCTTAAAACAAGACAAGCTGTGTGTCAAAGTAAAACTGTTGCCATGGTAACCAGTTGAATATTTCAAGTGCAGCATCCTGGTTTAATCAGTCAAATTGCCCCCCTTCCAGACATCACTGGCATCGACATTCTTACAACAGAAACAGTGAAAGAAAGAAAACATAGAAGTTAATAATAAATAATTTCTGCCGTGTATGTTCCCCTTCTGAGTGATTTTGCTTCAGAAGAGTCACTTAAACTGCTTCTTTCTAAAAAGAGTGCAAATACTGGATCCAGTCTTTTATTCTAGAAGTCTCAGAAATTTCTCCCATCTGTTTAAGATACACTTCCCTTAAACAGGTTAGTAAGATATTAGCATGTAAGAATGTAGTTGCACATTCATAAAACCTCACAGTGATGATAATATATATTTATAACCTCCCTGTTTATAAAAGAGAAGACTTTAAAAATGGCAGTAGAACTTAAATCAATCCATTAAATTATTATCTGTACTTTTTGTGAACTTTATTATTAGATGGTCAAAGCTAAATGTTATTTCATCCTTTAAAAATTACTTATATTTCTCTGATTTTTTAAATTTTTTTTTATGTAAAGAAAAATTTTATGCACTCAAAATGAGATTGTTTTCTTTTGGAACTTTGAAGAAAAATATTTCAATTATTAAACAGTTTTTATCTCAAAAACCAGAGTTATGCAGCATGGATGTCTGTTGTACCATACTTAGCTCTGTTATGCCATCTCAGATTCTTGTATTTTTGGCCCTGAAAGTCAATGAAGCCTCAAGAAAGTGACATTTATGCCTCAGAAGAATGCAGAAAAGCAAAAAATGTACCATTTAAAAGGCTACACATATAACCCACAATCACTGTGTTGTTCTTTTGAGATACTGTTGGTATGACAGAGGGTGAATAGGGTACATTACCCATACACAGCTATTGTACAAATCCTAGCTCCCCTCCCAAGGTCTCTAGGATGTGTTATTCGCCTATGCTTCCTAATAAGGATTTTGAGTCAGAGAGCCTGACTCTGAATCTCAGTGGTATAGTTGCTTGTCCTATTTCTTTTTTAGCCTAGAGAACACAGTGGTTGCATAGGGAAAAAGACAGATTCTGCAGCTTTGGAATGGTTTCCTTCTTCTCATGAATGGTCAGTCAGTGCTGCATTAGGAATTGTAGCAAAACTCTTAAAAATAAAATGGCCTCTTTTAAGAAAAATATTCATATATTTCATAGACTAAGTGGAATATCACAGATGTTGTATGGCTTTTTTTTTTAAAAAATCTATTAAATTTGAAGCACTACATTATTTTCTGCAGGCCTCACAGAAAAAATATATATTTTTTCTATTATGCTCTTTTTCTTTCTGCCTGTTCTATTAAGCCTTACTGAAAAAGAAAACGCAGGACTTCAGTGAAGCTTTGCCATTTCCTGATGCAGTATCTCTATGCAAGATAATATGTATCCTGGTGAATAAAGGAGGAAACCTTCCTCAAAAAGTATGCTGAGAAGTTATTAATTTCTAACACAGAATAATGTTTAATTCAGAAAATATTTAATATGATTATAGGAAAGGTTTGATTGTACTTAATGCTTGCATATATTATTGCTACTGTGTTACAATAGTTTGAAGGTGACATCACAGCTGAGTCTTCCGGAAATTAAATTTAGATATCTGTTCTATTTTCTAAGTGGCTGTCAAAACATTTTTTCCTGCTTATGGTGATGTCTCCCTTTCTTCAGGTGCTACAGAGACATTGTTTTGTTATTGATGTATGAGGGAAACTGCTAGTTCTAGGTAGCCAATATAAATTCATTATATCAGAGTTAACTGTCAGTTTATAAGCCTTAAAATGATTCAGGCTTCAAATATGTTGGAGTGACACAGTCTGGAATCCTTTTCCTCCTGCCACAAAGAGCATTCTTCAACTCTTTAGAGTGACCATCAGTTTTAGAGTTTGAATGAATCACATGACTCTCTGCTACACCACAGATGTCAGTGTCTATGGATAGGCTTTCTTGGTGAATGGGAAATTGGACAAAAAGTCCACCTTTTTTGATAAAGCAATATGGCTACAGCAGCCTGTTAACTGAAGTAGTCATCACAGAGTGAAAATAGCTACTCTCAAGAATCCTGGTCCCAAGCACTACTTCTCCACTGCAGGAAGCAGATGGTTTCTGAAAGCTGACTTGGAGGATATTTTTATGCTGCAGCCGAGATAAAAGTGCAGCTTATGAAGACGAGCAAATCCGCACTAACAGGGAGCTCAATGCAGGCTGCAGTCTGTGGGAGCGAGCTTTGGTGAAGGTGCATGCAGGTATTTTATCCGATGCTCTGACTCAGATTATTTGCCTGAAGCTGAGCATTATTACATCCTATCCTTGTGTTACTCCTGGAGCAGAAATCTGAAACTAGTTTAGAAGAATCTGAATGAGTGAATTTCAAAGGAAGTTGTTGTGTAAATACAATCTGAAGATGGAAAACAAACTTACCTACAACTGCCATTGTACTCAGAGAGAAGGACCGAGACCAACTCTGCAGCATTTCTTAAGACTAAATTGTGGTCAGAGGAAACCATTTCCAAACTACAAATAAAGACAAATCTTCTTGGCATGCTGCCTATAAACATGGATGTGCAAGGCAACCTGAAATTAATATCAGCCACTGCAGCTGGTGAAAAGCCACACAGCTCACCCAAGCCACCATGGCTTGCTCCATGCTGAGGTGCCTAGAGCTGCCCATAGACTGACAGGAAAATCTCTATGTCAATAGGAAATGTGTCCTCCAGAGGTGCCCACTGCTCTGCTGAGTGCCTAAGGGGGTATTTTGGCCCAGACATCCATGTAGAGGATGTCAGCTGAGGAGGGACATCTCCCTCAAGGTGCTTGAAGGGCTTCCCACCTCACGCCTCGGTGTCCACAGTGCTGTCATGTGCCTCACGCCATGTGTCCCTCCTCTCTGGGCCTGGGGCCTGTGTGGGCAGCACTGCCCTGCTGATGGCCATGGGCTGAGGTACACGGCTGATCCCCAAGCCTGCAATGGCTCCTGCCACCCTGCCTTTGGCCTCGGGCCATCCCTGTCCCCACTGCCCTGCTGTGCATGGGCCCTGGCTGCTCCTCTGGAGCTGTGCCTGCTCCAAGGTGCCCTGCTGGGAAGGACAGGACCCTCTGCTGGGTGGCTGCAGGGACAGTCAGTGCAGGCTCCCCCAGAACCAGAGCTGGCAGCACGGGGCCCAGCCTGGGGCTGTGTAGGGCAAGGCAATTGCTGCTGTTGGGGTTTACAGACAGGAAAGTCATAGTAAAAATTTAGGTGGGAAGGACAGAGACCTGCCCTGTGGCTGGTGCTGTGGCTGAGGTGCTGGGCAGAGTTGGACAAGCCTCGGCACCTTCATGCCCTGACTCGTCAGGTGGGATCTCCTTGGGTTGTGCTCATCCACTTGCACTGTTTTGTCCCTGGTGCTTTCCCATCTGCAGGTATTTATGTGTTTATGTTGCTCACAGTTAAATGATAAAGAATAAATAATGTAACACTTCAGTCTGACATTTAGTGTACACTTCTCTTTTTGTATGTGCAGATTGAGATAATGTCACTGTACTGACAGCATGGAAATTTTCACTGATGCAAACAGAAATACATATTTTAGGTTTTCCCAGATTTCTATCTCAATGAAATAAACTCCTGAGACAAAAAGCCTTTGTTATTCATGTTTGCTTCAAGTCTTAATTAGCAGTTGAGCTTTGAAAAAATAACAAGCAAAGAAGTCCAGTTTTTGTAGCCATTTCCTTTGTGCTAAGGACAGAAGCAGCTGTAAGGGACACTATGTTTCCTCATCTCTTGGGTTTATTTTATTGACATTTGTCTAGACTGTTTCTCCTCAAGTGCCTACTGCTTGAGGACTGGCTTACGACAAAGCCTGTCAATTTTAGCTGGGGCTTCTTCTCTGTTAGTTTACCAAACAGCAGCCACAGCAGTGTAGGTAGGATCTTACCGTGTTCTTGCCCTGATCTGTGCTCCTTCAGCTACAACTTTCAGTCCAAACAGAGCCTGACCCGGGACTGCTGCAGAGTGTAATATTCTTGTGGCATGTGTGAGGAGGTGTTTTCTGCTGTATTGATGCACTCTTTCATGGTATAGTAGCATTTTTTTGTTTGGGTTTTGTTTGTTTTGTTTTGTTTTTTGTTTATAAAAAGTTTTTTAACCTCTGTAGCGACCTTCAAATCTCCTCCTATGGTACGAAATTGTCTGGGATGTTTCAGTATTTGACTTAAATTTGCTCAGGTATTTGCTCTTTTTAAATGTTTCTGTTGCATGTAATGTCTTCATATGACACATCATCTCACACATACCAGTAGCAGTTAGGAATAAAAAGGGAAGTGTCAGTCTTAATATAAATTATTGGTATAACTTGTACAAATTGCTGCTGCACGGTGTCCTTCTCCTCACAAACCTAAAGACATCACTACAGATAAACAAAGATTCTGTGTATCCTGTGCACAAAGTTGTGCTGCATACACAGAGCAGCTTGGGTGTTTGTGGTGGCAGGCCTAGCACAAATCAATACAAAAAATAAAACAGAAATCTACTGTGCACTCCTGGATTCACTTCAAAATCCTCATATCCTGAAGGCAGACAACACCATTTGTTCTCAGTCAGACACTGTGTTAGCTAGATGAATACATACCATTAAACCTAGCATGCAATGTTTAACATCACTACAAATTCAGAATAAATTGAGCAGCAGTACTTTTCCTCCTCCTTTTTTCTCTTTCCCTAGGGCATTAATTAAACATAGCATTCACAAGCATGACCTCTTTAAGAATGATCATTCTTGACATATTACAGATCTCAAGCTGTTAATACATGGGATAGTTATATTAATTTCTAATCACTTTTTAACAGGCAGTGTCTGGGTTGCATGTAGCCAACACTAGATACCTGTAAGATTTTAAATACTTTTATCCATTGGTATGCAAATGTTGAACCAATTAGAATCTTATTGCTAGAGGTATGAATTTTATTTTTTAGAAAATTCATGAGTAATCATAAAGAACTCAAAATTAGGCTATGCTCCTCCTGAAGAGAATTATTTATAATTTATGCTTTAAAAACCCTCCTCATGTTCATATAAATGCATTTGAAAAGTTCATATGGTATAAAAATATATATCCAAATGTGCCCAAAAAATATAAATGTTGGGAAATTCATCAGAAATATGCAACATCTCTGTCAGACTGTCACTAGATTACAAATCCCAATGAAACAAAATCTTCTATTTCTATAAAAAGGAATTATATATGCAATATAGTTTGAAGTTTACATGGAATGTTTTTATTCTCAAAATGAATTGTTTTGCTTGTGCATTCTTCATTATTTTGTCTTCACTGGTGCTTGAAAGCACATTTTTTATTTAGGAAAAACATACTCCTTTATGTTAGCATTCTGCTACAATCAATCCTTGACCTAGATTCCCCCATTTCTCAGAAATTCTGTTTCTGAAATTGTTCAGACTCCATTTCATAAGCGAGTGATTTCTTGGAATGTAGTATTTAGTCAAAACTCAGTGTGTGAACCAAAATTGGACAAAACTCACATTGTTCTACTCTCAAAAGCCATTTTTAGCATGTTCAATAATTACTTCACAGCTGGCTCTAATAAAATGTATGATGGAAAGGGGCCATGTTCATGCAATATTTAAAGATATGTTTAGCTGGAAAATAAAAACAATTTTGCAATCTATCTTTTAAACTGGTAGTTGTGAGACAGAGCGTGATTTTTAATACAGAAGGAGAGAGCTGAATGTAATATAGATTCCTTGTTGTAAGCGTTGAAATAGCATGATGCAGTCTGAGTATTAATAAAAATCCAATAGCTAGCACTGAAATCTCTCAGCTAATTTGTAGTCATAGCTTTTTTTAGATCTTCAACGGATATATGATACTATTTAAAGAAAAGAGTAAAATAGAAGCATTGTTTACCACCATATTGTCTCAATAATTAGGGAGAAAGATTACTTAGAAAAATATTCTAGTGCAAGGTAATAATTTCTGTTCTTTTATCATTGTTATGACCAAAGTAGGAATGAGTGAGGTGCATGATCAAGTTCAGAAATGAGGTGTGCATGAGATTCCATGTCAGGACAGAAGCTGTTCTTGCAGTATAAATGAGCAAACATCAAAACCAATGGAGACTAGTAAATATGACAGCCAAAAGGAGGACCAAATAGCAGCCGATAATTAGAGCAAGGGGCAGTAATTTAGTGTATCTACCATGTCTAGAGGTAAGATTTTAGGCTAAGAGAGAAAGATGACTGCAGAAAAGAGCATCTGGAACATGGAAAAAAGTCAAGTCTGCAAATTAAGAGTCAGTTTCATGAAGTTAAAAGGGCAGAAGACAAGCTTAAGGAAACCTTAAGTCTGGTTCTCAAAATGTAGAGAAGTTAGTAGGAGCTGATTAATTCTCTTAGTCCAGAGGTATTTATTATTTCTTCGACATCATATTTAACAGAGTAAGTGAAAATGTAAAGCATGTATGTATCTGTGTTGTGTGGTTCAAGAAGAAGACTTACATTGTATTATGCTTTTAGATAATGTAGATTTTTTAATATATGGATTCCATTTTATGTATAAGACATTGGAAGCTGTCTCAGGGAAAAATGATGAGTATCCTTGGTTTGGAGCTTGGAATTTCATGACTGAGAGAAGAGTTAACATTTGCCATCTGAAGACCATTGTAGAGAGTTAGTAGTGTTTTGAAAGTTCAAAAAGCACCTGTAGCCCAATATGACTTATTTTTATTTGCACTTGGTCTGGCAGATGCAGTGCTCATGCAGAGGAGGACCTGACTGCAGAGAGATCAGTGCCACGTGCAGGATCTACAGATGTATTGGGAATGTCTGCCTGTGTAAACACAGATGCTATTTTGCAAGTTTCTGGATAGCAGCTGAATGAGGAGTTAGATGTTTTTTGTCACTTCAGAGCTGTGCATGGTCCTGTGTACGGCACCGTGAAAGGCATTAGAGCAAACATGTATAAGTGGAGAGCTCTTTACTCTGGAATTTTTGTGCACCCCACATTTTTCCCATAATGCTTTCTGCAATAAGCCATAATGCTCTTTTGTGAATGACATGCACAGTTAAAAATAGAGATAAATTACATCCTTCTCTTTAAGTGAAATTGTTTTGAAAAATGGGTCTATTGAATGCAATATTTCACAGAAATACAATTAATTCAGTAAAATTTACACAAAGGATTTTTTTTTTAATTCCTGAACCTTGTGGTAGCTTTAGATGTTTGAAAAAGTGGAAAAAGAGTGTAGAGCAAAGAAAAGAGGGGGAAAAGAAAGGTAAATTTGATAGCTTGGTTCTTTATAGGTATTTCAGCACAGCTTTGATACCATATTAAAAATTATTGCCTTGCATTAATGCAAATCAAAAGCAAAGGGAAAACCTCAAAACTTGCCACAAAACTGAATACTTATCTTCCACAGAGCTTTAGTGTGAAGCGTATTTTAAATAGCTGGCTCGTTCATCTTTCTGTGGATAGTAAGAGGATGAGATTGGTATCAGGGAATTTGAAGAGATTATAATATTTGAGATCAAATTACATTTATAACTACTAAGGAAATGCACAATATGATTTCTGAAATCAGAATCAGTTCCTGAACTGGGAAAACAGACTGAGTATGAATTTTACACAAACATGAAACTTGATTTTCATGATTGTAGATATTTTCAGTATGAGTGGTTGAATACATTAAAATGTTCAACACTGTTGATTGTCACTGTGAAAACAATGTGCTGAAGAAATCTATTTTCAAAATGAAATCTGCTGGCAAAGTGGAAACATATGGCAATTAAAGGTTTGCTTTAAATAATCTCTGTGAACTATAGTTAGTTTTTAAATCTTCAAAAATCTGTAATCATTTATTGATACAATGTCTAGCAACTATTTTATTTTACCTGGCAATTTGTTGACAGCATTTAGTTTACAGCATTTTGAAACCCGTTTCTACAACAGAAAAACCAGTCTGTGATAGGAATTGCATCATTTTGCTAGCACTATAGAGGTACTGATATTCCTGATGTGGTGGTTAGGAACTGAATGTAAGAACAAGTGACCTGATTTGAAAACACATAGATAAATATTATAGCAACTTGAAGTGTTTGATTGTTAATGCTTTGAATTTTTCAATGATAATTTAATTATTTTCACATGCATTGTAGTTTTGGCACAGGATAACTGTTAGGTTTGAGAAAATTATTATATGTCTCCCAAAGGGATGGCAGGATATTTTTTCATGTGTATGAACTTTCTCACAAACTGATTCAATTTAAATATATAAACACTTTTGCAGTAGTTAAACACGTATTTGGCTACAGATCTCCTTAGTGTTTTGTTTTAAAAGAATATGTGTTAAAACAAGGGAGTCCTTGTGAGTTTCACTAGAATTTTCTGCTTATTTCAGATCTCTGTTTTTGCCAGCATTTTTTACCTTTCACTATTTCCTATTAATCTGTCTAAACTTCCTTATTGCATTGATGATATTATATAGTATTTTTAAAGGCACTGCATGTTTTCTTGCAGTATTTTCCATTTTTCCAATTCTTTCAATCTTAGCCCAATTGGCTAATAATACTTTACTGACCCAGACAAAGAAAACCTAATAGAAAACTACATTTCCTGATGTGATTTTTGTGAAGTCAATTGAGTCAAAGCACAGAGGAATTCATATCCATGGCTTAGTGAGTCTAACTTTTTAATGCTCTGAGTCAGGGTATGCTAAATAGCACTTGGTAATCTTTCTGGTTCAGTCAGGCTTGGAAAGTTCCTTTTTCCTTTGATGCTCAGAAAAAAAATATTATTCCATGTGCAATTAGATCTCTCTCATTTTGGTACACAGAACCTCTGCATATAGAGGTGCCAGGAGCACAGCTTTAGAAGGTGTCATCAGTAATAGATTCATGATGCAAAAAAAGCTTATTGCAATTGTTTTAGATAGCAACTCAAGAGCTTACTAATGACTTGTCTCTTTGACTATGTCATAAATCCTGGTATTGCTGTTCAGTCCTTCAAAGTAATTACTGTATTACTTCTACCAATTTGTTCAGTGTCGACTCTTGTAGATGACACTTTAAACTGTGATTGAATGAATTGAGTACTGAAGTCAGAAGCTGATAACAATCATTCTAATGAGGCTCCTTCTATTTGTCATATAACATGACAATAAATGGAAAATTACCACACATTTATATTTTTTTAAATAGATATCAGTGTTTTAAGTCTTGATCTGACATAATGGGCATGATTTCCCTACAGAAATGTTAGGTGCTCTGCTTCTAGTTTTTATCTGCCTCTCTGATGTTTCCTAGAATCTCACTCATATCACAGCAAGATTGACAAGCTTTTCAGTGCACTGCTATGTTTACAAATGTTCAGTCCAGTCATAGCCTGTGAGGTCCTTGTATACTAATGCCAGCTATTTGACCAATTACTAGTCAAAGAAATATAGGTCATCTGTTGTGGAATGGAGCTTCTTACTCAAAGCATAGTTCTGAGCAAGTGCTGACATTTTTTTCAAGATGGCACCAGAAACTTAAAACTTTGGTACTCATTTCCCCCTTGTTGTTACATTCTTTAGCTACATTTTAGTAAATTATCATGGCTCTGTGTGATTAGATCACTAAACAATCCTATATACTATATAGGGAAGCTGAAGAAGATAACAAAGAAATTCTTAATTGTAGATATATAATGATGACACAGACATTTGATTTATAATCACATAAATATACTGGCCATTTATAAAAATCTATTACTGTCTGCTATGCAGAACTCTCCTGACTGGCAAAAAATAATATTGTGATCTTCAGTATTTCCAAGGGGTTTTTTTGAGAGGAAATTGATTTTTTTTTCTTATATGTAAGATTGAATATCTAGCATAAGTTGTATGTGTGCAGGCTAAGCATCTTAGGTCCTGTCTTCTCCTTATGTTACTTCTTACTTAAGTACAGACTGAATTAGACCCCCATCATCTAATCAGTCAAAATTCCAGTCTACTTCATCCCCTTGTTAGACTCCTAAACAAATGTGTCTTTTCCATCTTATTTCAGAAGAAATTCTGCACAAAAATGCTCAGCACTATCTGTCTGAAATGACATTTTACAAGTGCTATTTGTTTAATGAGTACTTCCTCCTAATTTTGTTTTGCATCTTTTAATCAGCTCAGTACAGTTACACCAATTTTTATTTTATATTGTGCATAACTCTCTTACTTACAGAAACCTGAAACTCTTCTGACATACCACACCAAGTCAGATGTAAGTTCTGAAACCACAGTTACCAGAACTTTATTCCCATAAAATCCATGCCTCCTTATAAGTTTTACAGGTTCTAAAAAGTGACTGTAGTGCCTGGGCAAAATGTAAACCTAGAAAGTAAAATAACTGCTGTGTTTCTGTTCAGAAATGAGCAAATTAAGGAAACACCCAAATAAACAACCAAAATAACTAATGGCATAATAAATGAATTCTAAAAGCAAAGTTTTCACATGCATATTTGGACATCTCGACAAAAGCATGTTATAAAGAGCTTCTAAACATGGTATTTATGAGGTAGATATAAATTACCACTTGAGTGCCATTATGTTCTATTATGTAAATAAGCATTTAGGGACTTTTGAAAATTTGTAATTATGATCGTGCAGAAGCTCTGAATTGGTTGTCCATAAATGTTTTATGAGGCATTAGTTAATTGCACTGTTAAGGTAATCTCTTAATTAAAACATTCTACCTTTATGTCACTAACAGATTTTAGACCCTGAAAGGATAATCTGTTATAAAGTGCTCCTCAATTTAGCTTTGCATACTGGAACAACACCTTCCTTGACTGGTTTTTCTGTGAAAAAAAAAATGTATAAAAAAACCCCAACTCTAATCAAACAGATTTTATAAGAGGAGCATTAAAGGTCCAGTAGTTTTCTATTCTGGTTTCCCTGTTTCTCTAGTGGAATATGTGTTGTGGTTTAAAGGACAAGAACTTTTTT
>VZTR01033403.1:24678-40559 GCA_013400775.1 Chaetops frenatus | reverse complement strand
TTATTAGCAATGATGTGGTGGATTTATACGGCCCAAAAGTGGGTTATGCATTGCTCTAATACCCAGGGAGTAGGTCAGGAAGGGAATTATGACTGAGTTACTACTCTTTGCCTGGTTCCACGTACTTCAAGCAGGGAGCGATTTGTTTTGATCTCTATCTGTAGAAGAGTATCTTTATCTCTATGGGGACTTGAATGTGCAGACTTGTTTTTCAGTCATTAGTAGGAATGAAAAAGGACAGGAACAAAATGAGGCTTTTGCTTGCGTTTAATTTTGTTTCAATTTAACCTAAACCAGTGATAAAAACATTAGCTGAGAATCTTCCCCTTAGGAACATGTCCCAGATAAAGGATGGGTCTTCTGTAAAATGAGGTAAGAATGGACTGGGGAGAAGACTTGACAGAGAAGTAAATAGCTCCTAAATGTTTCTATCATACTGAGACCTGAGGCTTAGGTCTAGGTGCTAGCTTCATTCCGAGCAATAGACTGAAACACAGTCTTTTTCCTTTTAGCCTAGTGCTTCAAAGTCCAGGATGTGTCCTACTCTGGATAACATCGTTACTTTTGTCTATATGGATGTTTTTCATTCTGTTTTTCATGTTTTCATTTGTAGGAAATGACATATGAGAATCAAAATCACATGCAAGTAAAATCTTCTCTTGTTGAAACAGAGAGAAAATATTCAACATTGAAATAATCCATAACAAGAAAATCTTTTGTTCTGTCCAGGACTAGCAGTGATATATGAGCTGAGGAAATGTGTTTTTATACTTTATTTAAGATCAGTATTAAAATAGGCTTAACTCATAGTTAGGTTACTCTTAATACATAGCAGTGTAAGTAATCTAATTCACTCTGTACAATGTAACTGACAAATTCAATGATTTACTGAATACTGGAACATTTATTTCCTTGCATGAACTCTTTTCCATTATCTTTGGCTAAGCCTTCTGCATATATGAGAGGGTCTTTTCAGCCTAGATGGAGATTAATTAATGTGGGGAATAAGGAGCCTTTTCCAAGTTGTCTGATACTCTCAGACCATAATGATGTTGCACAATGTAAACAAACACAGAACTGGAGACGAGACTGACTCCTTCAGAGTCCTACCAAAGAGATTCCTATGAAAGAGGATTTGAGTACAGTCTGAAAAAGTGTGAGCATGATTGCAAAGGTCAAGGGACAAAAGAAAATTCAGAGAATGACAGAAATCTAGGCAATAACCTTCCAGCTTGCAGAATGGAAAAATTAGCTCCTCTCTAAAGACAATTCCCTAAGTCTTACACTGTTTACATGATCATATATGTGTGTCTAATTTTTTTTATGAAGAAAACAAATAAAATTTAATTAAAAACTAACTTTTGAATGTAATGTCCTCAGTTACCACTTAATCTTTTTGCTGCCATTTGATTATTTAATGAAGTTGTATTGCATTGCTGTGAACCACTGAGTTTAAGGGTTCAGATATTTCCTTTACCTGATATACCTGCTTGCTGATATGAAGAAAGATGCTATCAACTTTTATTACCCCCACTTTCACTGTCTTCTCTCCAAGCAAAGATCCCACTTTCTCTCCTCTGTATTCTACTGCTGCCAGCATCAGTCAAGTGCCCCTTCTCTTCATTCTACCATTCACTCTGTCCCTCTCTACCTGCATTTCCTCCTTCAAAGAAATCCAACAAACTAACACAAACCACATCCTGTTTAGTACACCTCTGTGAGGAGTTTACTGTGCAAGAGCTTAAAAACCCAAAGAGTCTGTAAGAACAAATTAAACATCCTAAATCTTGTCTTTCCTATGCTTTGACTCAGCCATTTGCATTCATGTCGGATCACTCCATGTGCTTTCATAATTCCATTAGTGATGTCCACTAATTCTTGTTATGAATTTCTGAGGTGCTGCCAAGGGTCAAGAGACCTTGAGGGACATTCTGCTTTGCAGTTATAATAAAATTATTGTGAATTACAGTTCAAAAAATCTTCTTTTTTTATAGTTAAGCTGGTAATTGTAAATCTTGAATATTTGGCTACAGATCTGGTATCTATGGGCACAGTCTGAAAAAGAAAATCAAGATTTTTTTGGTTTTTTTGTCCCCATTTCTCTTTCCCATCTATCTGATTCTTCTTTCCATTCAGCCTTGAGTGCTGGTTTTTCTTGTGTTGTGTTATTAGAAGGCAGTCACCCTATTTTCCTCAGCCCCACACAGACTCTAAACAATGCTGTTTTCAGAAAAGTGTATTTCTAAAGGGTCACTTCCATGGGAATGTAAGTAAATAAATAAATAGATCCTAAAAATTTAATTAAAATCTTAACTAGCTGAAGCCCTGGCAAACAGGCAGAGTGTAGTTAACATTCTCCATTAAATTTGAAGTACTTGACATAATGTGGAGTGCTTGAGAACTACGGGATAGGCACATGTTTTATTCAGAAACCAATGAGAGTTTACTGCTGTGCCAAGTGACTGTCAGAAAGCTGGCATAAGATGTCCCCTGGGATCCATTCTGGGATATCCAAGAGAATTAAAACATGAGAACAGATATTCTGGATTTTTTTAATGTTGCTTCAAGTACTAGAAAATCCTGAAAAATTGAAGTTTTATAAGAGATACTGTAAGAGTAAAGATTTGCTAAACTAGTGAAGCGTTTCTGCTGATAAGTTTAAAGTAAGAAAAGCAATATTTCCAGAAGAATTGTAGTAGTATGTAAAGTCTTACAGTGAGATTTTGGGCTGGTCTATTGCAAAAACAGCCCTACAAAGACAGTTTTAACTAGGGGGGAAAATCCCCAAACCCAAGAGTATTGACACAGAAAGTGAAATATTTCACTTTATGGTTGCAGAACAGATTTACAGTGAAGGGCAGAGGGAATGAACGTTTGTATGCCCAGTGAATAACCAAATAAATAGCATACGATAATCAGTCATCTCTATCCAGATGGACCCTTGAGGGAGTGAAAAGGGAAGGCAGAGGTGTAAGAGCTGGGATATAGAAAGTCTTGTTCCAGTTATTCTGTACGTTTCCAGTCTCCAAATGTTTCAAGCACTCCTCTACAATGCAAATATTTGTGACCTCTGTTTTGATAGCAGTCATGTAGAAAGGAAGATAGATAGAGTATACACAAATCAAAAAAGTAAAAGATAATTTGAATTGTCTGTGTATTCTATCTTTCCTTCTGCAGTTGTTTTTGCAGTATAGATTAAAATTTCTTCACATTTTACTATAGCTATTAAAAGAATTTTACCCATGTAGTGCCTGAAAGTTCACTACAACTTTAGTGATTTGAAACGTTTTACAAGCTGACATTGGTTTTAAGTAAACAAGTACTGTTTATGTTTCCTTGTTGGATTATGTTTCCTAAACTGGAATACCTTTTGTATCATGGGAAAGCACACATGAATAAGGAAAAATAATTGCAGAAAAATATGTACAGCAGCAAGAAGAAAACCCCAAAAATATATTTTCAAATTATTTTTACAGAGGTATTTTTTATGCATTTTCTTTGAAATGAAAGAAAAATTTTATAGAATTTGGCCAATAGGGAATTTTAAAATTAAATCAGAAATTAGCATACTTTTCTTCAAAATAATATTCTTCATGATTTATTTATAGTGACCATAATTGCATTCAGAACCTGACCTTCAATCTGCTTATTCTCAGATTTGCATTACAAAAGTGATATTCAAAAAACTGTGTTCAGAAATGAGCATTTCTTCCTGAATATGTCTTCTTGATTTAAATGCTTGAATTCCATTAATTAGGGAGATGCATACTTATATCGTCCAGCTACATACTAAATCAACCTGTAACAAATGAACATGAATGTGAAAGTTACACTGCACACTGTAGAGGCAGATGGTACTGTTTTAAAAGTTGGTAGAAGCTGGATTCCTTTGAATATGCTATATACCTAAAAATGGGGTTAGATTTTTAAAAAGCTCTCCTTCTGTTAAACTTCCATTAATAAAAAACCCAATAAGTTTAAAGCAAAGGACATAGCTACATGCTTTCCTGAGTTTAAGAAACAGAAAAGTGGCCTGAGGTATTTTTTGTTCTCAGAAGTATTGAGACCCATAACACTCCATTGAGATGCACTTGAAATTCCACTTAAACGTAAGTAAAGCTTTTTTTACTGTGAGCACTGGCACAAGGATTCTCCCTCCTTGGAGACATTAAAAATCTGAGTGGACTCCAGCTAACCCTAGTCTGAGCAGGGGTTGAACTAGAAGGTCTCCAGAGGTCCCTTCCAAACAGCCATTCCATGATATTTGTTGGCAAAGGTCACGAAGGGGCCAGATTTAGTAGTCTCTGAATAAGGCAAAAGGTATCCAGATGAGTCTGGCATTCAAATAGCTGTCTGAAAACACTCTGTTCTAGCTGGTTTTAAGAGATGTCTGCAGATGCTTTCACTTGTGATAGCTTGCCTCAGGTTCAGTGAACAGGCAGCTGGAAGCTTAGGAGTACTATCACACTGGTACAGAAATTCAGGAAGCATTTGTTAACAAAATAGGCATCTCTATTTGCTCTTTTTAGGCCAGCCACATTCATACTATCTGCTTTAGTAAATATAGAAACATTAACAAAAATAACTCCTCCACTGCCTAGATAATGACAATAAACTGACAGTTGCAGCTGACTTTAGGAGTTGAAACTTAGCTCAATAAAACAACACAGTATACATGCATAGTAAATAATTCTGACTAATTTCTGTTAGAAAAGGTGACAGAAGTATTTACAAGGCAGTGAGAGATCACAGAGTTTAATCAGTTTATAATCACAGAGTACGCTGTGGATTAGAAGTGCCATTTGTTAGGTTTTTAAGCACTGAAAATTAGCTGAAGGGCAAATTAAGTGCAGCTGCTGATGAACCAGCCAGAGTCCTTGAAAGTTATTACTTTCTGGTATGTTAATGGTACTGCAAGAAATGCAAAAGCTGTTTCATCCCTTCATTTTTATACCATCAGCAGCAGCATAGCTGTTTTGAGACAAGACTACAAGAAAAATTTTCTACTAGAGCTGTATGTAAATATGTTAAACTTTATTCTCATCGACATTAATTAATGCATTATGGGAATAACAGAAAATATATGTATTCATATTTCAGCCTAATGCAGATATAGAGAACATCATAGGATCAATGAGTAGGTTATAACACCTGTGTACAATAGAAGACATAATCATATTTCTAAAATCTGAGGGTGATATAAGCAGTAGTCTTTTCTTTTTAAATTCCAATTGCTATTCATAGATGTTTCCATGAAGAATTTATGAAATTTTATGTGAGTATGGAGTTCCTTCCTTAGTTTAAGATACTCAAGAGAGCTATGTATATTTCCCTTTAATAACTTCTGGCTAGCTGCTTCAGAAATCCCAGTATTTCTTTTAACTTTGACTTTGACAAAGTAATAAAATGTTATTATATAGATGGGTACTTAGATTGCATTTTAATAAAAGCTTTATCCTGAGAAAAAAATATTAAAACAACGTTAATATTCCAGAGAACAGAACTCCCAATGTAGGAAATGTCAGAATAAATGTTGCCCTTACAACCTTAATTCAATATTTTATGCATATTGTACAGTGTGCAGTACCATTCGTTGTTGATGACATGCTGCTCAAACACTCTCTGAAGGGAGAATTGGAAATCTATTCAGATATTCTCCTGTTTTACCATAGTGGTGCAGCTAATTCATTGTGGAACTTCATGTACGAAGACAAGGATTATATTAATTGCATGATACAAATGCAGGTCCTAAGGCATCCAGACTGGATCTATCTGTAAGTGTAGTGCAAAAGCTGCCTGAAGATTGTCTTGAAGACGAATCTGTTAACTTCAGATCCACTAACCTGCTGTAAAACTCTGGGGACTGACCTGTATGAGTGACTGAATACTCAGAGAAAAAAAGGTAGGATCCAGTTCCCCAGAGTAAGTTTTCTGTCTAAAGTATGAGACCATCTTTTGGATTCCTGTTTAATTACTTCTTTCTTTCCAAACTCTTCAGCAAGTAAAAGTTTTGTAAGCAGGCTCCTTCAGAACACATCATTGATTCATCCTTAGAGTTGGTCTACTTTCTGCCCTGATTAAGATGCCTTATGGATAAATATAGTGTGTGATCTTCCAGTTAATGACTTTTGCATTGCTTAAATGGCTAAATTAGGGTGGCATGAACAACCCTACTTCTAAGACCATGACTTTTCAAATTTAAGAATAATCTTCTGGGACAGCACGTGTTATTTTCTAGGAACTGGGTGTGGGGCTGGGTTGTCCTTCCCAACCTTGCTTGTCTGCAATGCTGAATGTCCCTGGTGACACTTGATCCATGAAGAGAAGGCAAGAGGCACAGCGTTGAATTCTGTGCTTGAACTGACAGATCATTGTTGATGAACAAATGCTTTGCCCATGGATTTGACAAGTGTTTAGCAATGCCAAAAGAATGGTAAGGCTGAGGAATCTTGGATTTACTTCTAAATTCTGGAGGCAAACATGGACAGTAATTGCTGCCAACTCTTCTATCACTTCTTCTAAGCTGGTCTCTTGGCTCAGACCCTTACATCAGCCCATGAATCCATCAAGGATCCTTTTCTCTGGCCCAGTATCATGCTCAAACTCCTAACTCTAAACATTTGCAACATCTATTCTTTGCAGATCTAGTTTCGGCTGTTCTCTGGTGCTTCACATCTCTTTGGTCCGGTCTTCTTATGCTTTCCCCCCACATACTACTTTACACATGCCGTCCTTTAGAAGTATAGTCTAGTGCTCTCAAGGCAAAATTAGCTTCTTACACTCAGGTTAGTGAGAAATTTTCTAAAATGAAACAATTCCAGATTACTAAAGGATGCAAATGCTGTTTCAGCCTGCCCCTTCAGGTGGTTGTCTGACTTTGTAGCACTTAGTAATGCAAAAAT
Source organism: Chaetops frenatus (assembly GCA_013400775.1). Classification (NCBI taxonomy): domain Eukaryota; kingdom Metazoa; phylum Chordata; class Aves; order Passeriformes; family Picathartidae; genus Chaetops; species Chaetops frenatus. The sequence continues at coordinate 33,657 of VZTR01033403.1, read as the reverse complement.
GTTTCCAACACTAGTGCATACCTACTGCAGTTTGTCCTTTTAAGAAAATGAGTTAATGTATTTGATTTTAAAAGTCTATTTAATCATAATTAAAATAGCATCAAATCATTAACCATAATTAAAAATCATCATATTTGTTAGTATTCTTACATGTTGAATTACACATATTATTTTTCAATTGATTGAAATTCTTGATATTAAATGATGGCTTTAAATCCATGTGTATAGTAGAACAATTTATAGATTCAATTCTCCTGCACAGCAGGACATGCAAGAGTTTTTTACTGGAGAAGTGATAGCATGACAGGTAAGTCTAAATTCATTTTACTTACAAAATTTTTCTTGAAATCTGAAACATTTTACCATTTGAAAAAAGATGTAAACTAGAACTGAAACCAGGCGAGAAAGAATATTCATCACTCTCCAGATCCTGAATTGGGTTAAACAAGCCAATCAATTTTATTTTTACTGCTGATTCATATCATTGTACATTTAAAAGAAATTAGGTGAATGGCAAATTTCTGCTGAGATATTGTCTCTATTAAGAAGATAAAATTCAAAGTAGTACATCTCACCGTGGAAATGCATTTTAAAGAGAGACTTTTATATGTCCAATGCTATTCTTTGGGTTCTTTAAGCGTCACCTACTTCTGCTTTTAAGCAATGAAATCAAAGGAAGCGTGTAATTCACAATCTTTGTTGCTTTCAAGTTCACTTCATAATAGGTGAATGACTTTATTTTGCATGATATTGTTTCACATCTTAATTGATATCTAGCATCATCTCAGCAGATGCTTTGGATTTCTCTGGAAACTAAAGAAATAGGAGAACTAACTGTATGAAAAGAAAACTCTTTCATAAAGTGGTGCTATTGCTATCCACCCAAACACATATCGTCACTGTCAGAAGTGGTTTTCCCCACAACAGACATTAGCATAAAGTTTATGGCCAGTGAGATTGTTTAATAGCACTAAAATAATGAAGTATTATATGTGCTCTTTAATTAGGAATGTAATATATTCCATCTTGACTGACTCATTTTTGCAGTATTCTGTAGAGCTTGAATTTCCCACTTTCCTCTACAATAAAAAGATCTGAAACTCTTTCAGTGACTTCATTTTCAGTTAGATCCCAGTTATCTGAATAGTTTGTAGTATTTGTTCATAGGATGTAAACTGAGTTTCCTGAACAACAACCCATGGTTATTGTTTTTAATGTCATAATGAAAAGCATTATAATGCTGGTGGAAGTCTGTAGATTTAATTCTCTCTGTATTGACATGGGGGCATTTGAACAATTACAATGTAAATACCCTCATCTCACAGTTCATATATTCATCTCAGCTGTATTTTAGAAGATAAGCAGGGTTGTCTATGACCTTAGATCTGAAAAATGTCTTCATTTAAATTTTTGGAAAAAAAAAGTTGTATATACTGATACTTGTATTACTGTTTTCTTTTGTTAGTGTGCTTGATAAGTTAATCCATTTATCTTTTATTGGATTCCATCTACCCAATTTTAATAAGCAAATTTTCTGAATTTGATAGCTTTTCTGTTACTGTTTTGTAACAGAAATATAACCATGTTTGCTTATGTCAAATTTTTTCCTCAAATCATACCTATCTAGAACCTAATCACATCTCACTGAAATCAGTGTGACTCTTAGATAGCCTAATGAATATTTGGTTTAAAATCCAGACTTATTTTTGCTTGTGCATGTAGAGGAAAGTATATTTACTTTGCTTAACTTAAAATCCTTCAATGAGGAAAAGACTGGGGACCCCGGCCTCCAGGTGTCACACTAATGAAAAAGAGATGCCTCTCCAAAGACAGACTAAGAGATGGATATATTCCCCAGTTGTCCCTGGTGGCTAGGGACAGCCTCCTGGTTACAACACCATAAACTGGAAAACTGAAGAGAAAGGTGTTTCATACTAACTCTGATGCATCTGGGAAGCTTTGTTCGCTGAGTAGCACCCTTGTTTTATGTCTCCCTGTTCTAGACAGCATGTACTCAGAACGGCACACAGAAAATTTTGTCCTTCTAGCTGTTCAGCTGGACAACAATGATCAATTGACACAGATCTGCCTCTTTTCTTGAATTAACTCCAAATGGAAATGGAGTACAGAGAGAAAGTCCTGTTCATACTGCCTTACTTCTTTACTGCTACTCCCTTATCCAAAACTGACTGACTACATCTGTCCATACAGTCAGTAGGATTGTACTTTCTGGTACAATCTGATGACTTTAACTGCTGAATAAAAATTCTAAAATCCTTCACTTAATGAAAACTGTTAATGTACCTGTAATAACAGAGAGTACAGACAGGAAGAGAGCTCCATTGCCTTGTATAACCTACCTGTATGTCCTGGTATAAATTTATGGAACTAAGCTGATTATCATCCTAACTGAGAACCTGTATCAAATATGCATAAATGCAGACATTTCTTTTTGATTTGTCTGCTTTGAATCCAATAGGACTCTTCCTTTTATTATCAGCTCTCTCTTCACATTTTAATATTTTAAGCAGAAGAAAATGGTGAGAGGGGGGAAGTAGAATAAGAAAGAATTTAAAACCTCTAGTCCTGCCAGAACTGAATTACAGTTTAGAAATCAGAGAATCTGGAAGTTCACTGACATGAATTATGCATACATTTGCATTTTCAATTCAGAAGATTTTGAAAGTGATTAAGGAGCTATAAAGTTTTCTATGAGCTTCAGGTAACAGTCAAAACTAGTTGCTCATTCCCTGGGTAGGGATGAAGTGAGGTGCCAGATGTTGGTAGTGATCCTCCCAGTTTGCTAGTAAGAGATCACAAGCAGACACAATCTTGCCCTCTTATTTTAGGGGAGGAACTATATGAAATTTTTCACTCGAAAGACAGGTAGAGCAGGAGAAAAGAAGAGGAGCAAAATGAAAAAGTCAGCTATTTTTCCACATACCGAACAAACAATTCAGATATAAACACCTTTCAGAACTTTGAGAGAAATAACAAAATATATAGGTTAGCAATATCAGAATAAGGACAGATCTGGTTAGAATTTTTAAGTCTTGTTGTCAAGTGCCCTTCCACAGGTGTATAGAATGTCATTGCACTGGCCCTGGAGTGAAACTCACGCCTATAGAAAATGTCAAGAAGAAAGTATCATAATTTATGTCCTTTTGATGATTCTTTGTACAGCAGGGATTTCATACTTAAAGCAATGGTTTTTGCTGTGTTTCTAGGTCAGTTTATGTAATATATGAAGCTTCTGTTAAACAGTATTCATGCATTTCTACAGCTTTTTACTGCTGGTTTCTCTTTTTTTTTTTTTTTTTTTTTNTTTTTTTTTTTTTTTTTTGCGGCATTCTTTTTTTTCTTTGCACATTCTGAGATCTTCAAAATAGGATTTTGGGTCACAGAGTAAAAGTGGCTTTATCAGGACACATGTGATAAAGATGGGGCAATAATTGTGCCATTAACAGATAAATAAGTTGCCTCTCACAAAAGCTGTTGTCAATGATAAATGCCCAAAGGTTGGTTAAGCTGCATTTCTGAATGCTTCAATGTAAAAATCAATGTCCAGAGCACACAGCACTAAGCAGATAAAACAGCCTCTTAAATCTGTACCATGAAAATGATATGAGGCCAGCAATCATAAAAATATGTCTTGATCCTATTTGTCGCTCTCATATGTTGCCGTGGGCCATTCCTGTTTATCCATCCACATGAACTGAAGAACATTGACTATGCTGAATAAACAGCAATGATCTGGATGAAGAAACAAAATAGTCTTTCAAATTTATGATTTTCTTTTATGCTGCCAGTGCAGTGACTTCTGAAAAGGCAAAGGAAATTATGTTGAGTGTTCAGTTAAGGGTGAGTGAGACCCATAGTTGTGTTATTTAAATTCAAAGGATGTTGGTGGGCACCTAGCATGAATTCAGGGAGGAAGGAGAAGGATGCCGAGCACCTCCTGTCACTGCAGTCTGTTTAAAATCGTGCTCACAAAAGGAATGGAAAAGCTTTGCATGGTGNCAGTTCAATCACTTCTTTTGTTCCCCTTAATTACCCGGCCATTATGGTCCCCTAGCAACTGATGGGCAAAAAATTCCACAGGGGAAGAGAAACAAAAGGGAGGAACATCCAAACCCCAACAACCTGTAATAAGTTTGCTGACAGGTACTCTGTGGAAGATTTGCCTTCATATTTTATTGCTAGCTGAACGTATCCATGACAATTGTAATTTCAGTTTTAAACTGCAACACAAAATCCTCCGTTTCCCCATACCCCCATAAATTTAAGGATAGGCAAGGTTATTTTAATTAAAATTACTTGTACTTATTTCTGTCCTTTTATTATTTTGGTATAACATTTTGCAACATACGACCTACTGCAAGATGGGGGATGTTTCACAGACCTAAGAAGATGTTGAATATACTTTAAAGCTATATTTATACATATAATTTCCAAAAACTTTTTTCAGTACCAAAATGAGTCTTTGGCAACATCTTAGTGCTATCACAAATGCATTACACGGGCAGATTTCTGATGAAAGCATGCATCATCCTTTTTTTCTCCATTCAACAAAACTTTTGAATGGATGAGAAAATTCCTGCATTTGAAGAAGCTTAATTTTCATCAGCTAATTCCTTCCAGAAGAGAGGTTCATGTGTATTCCTATCCTTGTTAAGGGTAGCAGCCTTCTTGTCTTCAAGGACACACTGAGTGGGTCTGGCCTACAAGTTTTCTGTCCAAACACTGCAATGAAGATTTACAAATGGAAGGACAGAAGCTATCCAGTCCTGTTTGTCTTTCTCAGACTGCAGTTTTTACTGTAATTTCTATTGTTGTGTTTGTTGGGGTTTTTTTGGCTTGAATTAGACTTGAATTGCTGTTCCAACATTGAAATGTTCCAGAATGGTCTGGGGTACTTCCAATACTGTTTTCTGTATGGGAATGCATGTGATTCAAAAGTACATGGACTAAGGTCTAGAAAGCCTCTGAGAGCTGAAAGTGATAGATAGGGAAAATACAGTTTTACAGAAAAAAACCTGCACACTGAGACTACATTTAAGATTTTCTTCAATAAATAAATAAGCAAGTTTTCAGTAAGCAAACAATGCTTACTAAGAAAAATCAGGATTGTGAATAATAGATATTAGGTCATTTCACATTGTGATTATCACTCTTAGACATTAATCATTTAATAAGATTACAGCTTGTATATTTTGTAATTAGAGGAAAACTCCAAGTTCACTTCATTCCTTCACCAGTCTCTTGATGTGATGCAACATGAATTTCTTTTTGCTCTTCAGAAAAGGGGGGGAAATGGCTTTATGTAACAAACTTGAGAAACAGGGCATTTAAATCAGCATTCTGAGGCCTCTTACCATTCTGATACCTGCAACAGTCTCTCGTTGATATTAGACAATAACTAGAAAAAGATGATGAAAAACATGAAAACCAAAGCTCTTAAGAAAGGTGTATGTATTGATTTATTCAGTTAGTTTGATGCTGTGAAAGGTATTAACCTATGTGTCCCATTGCATCCTAACATATTGATACAGATTAATATTTCACTTTTCATTTAAATAAAAATTTTATTTATGCCTATCAAAAATGCACCTCTCCTTGCAGTGAGGGTACTCCAAATGGCTCTATAAAGATGTTCCTACCAGGGATTTCTTACCCTTAAAGCTAATTCATGTACTTAGTCCATTGGAATGGACTTCTCACATATTATAAGTTTTTCCTTCTATGGGAAGGAAACTTGCACTTTTTTTTGGTCTGAATTCATCATAAAATTCAAATCAAAGCTTAGAGTTGAACTCCAGATTTTGCTATTACCAGCATACCTTATAGTTAATTAAGATACAAAAATATAGAGATTTGCCTGTACTTTTTTAAAAGGTTACTATGATAACAATAAGCAGAAATCAGGGAAATGTTACTGTTGTAACAAACTATGGCTATAGATGTTCATCTTCTTACATACAGAAACTAAATTTGCATTAAAGTATATAAAGTAAAATGACATCATTTATACATGATGTCATTTATTCTTAAGGAATTTTGTAAAGTGTTCCTAGCAAAATATTAAGCATGCAGAATCATTAACTGAACTGGAGCAAAAATTCCTACTAAAACTAGGGGACACAATTAAAGCTGATTTTTTATGAAATATTCTGTTCTAGAACCACATCTGGAATTGAAAACAAAGTAGGAGATGGGAAAAATCTTAAAGAAGCAAAGAAACTGATTCTGAATGTGTACTCCTAAATCCTTCTGATTGAGAACAATAACACAGTGAGGGATTTGCTAAAAGCTAACCAATTTCTTGTAAAATTCTGGTATTGGTAATAATCCATTAATTAAAGTAGTGGCCTTAGTACTACATTGTTTGCAAAAGGAGTTGGGACTATAGTAGAATTGTTCATATTATTGAATTTGCTTCAAGTAGAAGCATAAGAAAATTTTAATGCAGTTTTCCTCATTTGCCCTAATAAATGTACGTGCCTTCTGACCAGCTCCTACCAATCCCCAGTGATTTTGGATCTGGATGTAGGCAGAAGACTGAATTGAAGGCAGGGGAGTGAGCGGAGCTGTTCAAAACCATTAGGCTTTCTTCACATAGGATTTTAGTCCTATCAATAATAATGATTCTATTAATACATGCATAGTAAGTTTTTTCTTCTGTCCGTTGGAAATGCAATTCTAAAGACTATATATATCACCTGGGCATGAAAGAAACCTTGCAATAAGATAGTAGCATTTTTGCTTAAATGAACTGATGTTCCTTGTTGTAAGAGAATGGTTTTCTGACCTCTGTTGCTTGGAAAATTATGATTTATAACTATATGATTGCTTCCAAATATAATGCTCTAGTAAAATCAACTCCTTCAGCTTCTTTTACTTATCTTAGTCCCTAGGAAAAATTAAGAAGTAAGTATTAATGTCTTTTCTTATTATTTTAGCTTGACAACTGTAATAATTTAAACCGTCATTTCAGCTGTGGTTTCGAAGAATTAATCAGCATTTCTAATACAGTTTCTCTGTGACACTTTTATTTGACAAAAATATGAGTACATCCAAATAATTTCTTCTTGCTCTCCTCACTATCAGAGTTGTATTTCAGTACATTTATCATGGCATTTCTGCTGAGATGAAACAATGCACCCACACTAGGAACAAAGTTGGCACTTGTAGGTGGGGAGGTTACATCTTGAAAGACATTGAATTTTTTAGAAATTTAGCTAATATGCAAATGTCCTTAGTATTAGAGTAAATTGCTCAGAAACTTTGGGAGCAATCAGTTTCTGATTTGAATAACTGAAAAACCCAGCACTTGTGTTCTTCTGCTAATGATGAACTTCCCTATGGTTGATGTTTCTTACAATTACTGACAGTATCTCACTATAATTCATAGAGCAAGACTTAAAGAAGGTGTCCCAATAGGAATTTTATTCTAATGCTAATTTTTCCATTTAAAACATTTGTTGAATCACTTAGATTTCCTTGCAGTGGTTTCTTAGGTACTTTCTAGTTACAATGGGAATTTTGCAAATTTTTTTCTCACTACCCAAATATATGTATTTTTCTAAAAAATACTTAAATAAACAGCATCTTAAAAATATTATACTTCCATTGAAATAAAGTTGTACAAAGAGCAGCTGGGTCATGCTATGAAACAGAAGAGATTGTCTAAAGGGTGTGAAAAGTGACATCCTAGATTTCAGACAGTTGAAGAGAATGCTCAAGAGAATGTCCTTAAATTACTGCAGATTTCTCTGAGCTGCTGTAGGGCTGCTTTGAAACCAGGGCAGACAAATTTGAGAGAGATTTTATTACCGTACACCTCCAACATAAAGCTCTCAGCACTTCTGCAATCCTGTGGAGCTCCAGACCCAGGCAGTGGAGTCACTAAACATAGCACAGGAAGTAGATTTCTGTGATTAACAAGCAGCTACTGTGTAGAACTAGGAAGTAACATAGGCTATTTACTAACTAAACTTCTGATAATGTGATGCTGGACCATCCCCCTGAGTTCCATGTTTCCATCCCACTCATCTCTCCCATCCCATGCCAATAATTCTGAGAAGGAAAATACTCAGCTAGATGCTTAGTTTGTGAAGTTAGCTTATTACAGAAGAAATGAAAAATTACCCATAGAAATGAGTGTNAAGATCAGTTGTTTGAAAACCAAAAACACAATCTAGTGTTTGAGGTAGACTTTGAGGAACCATGTACTGGTTTCTGAGCTGAATTCAAAACATTCAGTAGAGTAAACCTATCTGGAGGGCTGAATTTTCTTGATGTCCCTTCCATATAGAAAAAATATAAATTTTTCAAAGCTGATATGTAGTCAATAAGATAATTCCAAACAAACAGACAACTGCATTCTTGTGCAGTTTAACTTCTTTGTATTTCCTAAGAGTACATTTATTTTTTTAAATGCTATTATACAGAAAATGGATAACCTCTGTATGTTTTTCTTCCTTTTCAAATTGATCTATAAAACATGCAAAGTCACAAGGCAGAGAAGTTCCACATATCTTGACCACGAGGCTAAGCTCTTTATTGGATCAGAGATAGTTTGCATAATTTTCTTCCTGCAATATTTTCTTAGTGACCCAGTGTGAGCTCTAGGAGCCAAGCTGACTCCTTTCCATCTTGTTCATCCTCACCACTACTAGAAGCCAAATTAGAGCATCAGTGACAGCTGTGCAACAAACTCTGTTATTCATCCATTCTCTGATAGCAGATGTAACTGATTAGAAAAAATCCTCTTGAAGATGCACAAAGATTTAGTTCAGTCTTCTAGCTGTGATGCTGTTGCAGGGCAAATGAGATCACAAAACATCAAACAGCTATTTTTATTTCTAGACTCAGCATATTAAGAATATGCATAGAGACAGGTTTGTTGTTGTTTTTGTTTTTTTTTTTTTTAAGGAGATCCAAATTTTACCAAAGCATTTTGTAGAACAGGACATTTTT
>VZTR01033401.1:178094-230087 GCA_013400775.1 Chaetops frenatus | reverse complement strand
GACAGCATCTGCACAAACTACAACAAAGAACATATGACAACTGTATCTTACTGCCCCTCAGGCTCCAAAATAACACTGGGTATTTGCCATATAAATGGTGACTGGAAGCAATAACTTTGAGGAATATTGTAATGCCTGTTTAGACAGCAGAATACTAATAATTGAACATAAAAATCATCCAGTCACAGAGCAGGAAATTAATTAGATAGTGATCTCTTATTAAGGTGCCTAAAAATTTCACAGAAGGACTATCAATTGAGACAAACACCTTGCTTTAAAACAATAAAAATAATCTATTGATTGCAGGAGACAGAGCAACATGGTATGATAACCACCTTAAAAGCATAATATAAAATTCTACTTTAAGAAGCAGTAGGAATTACATTTCAGTGATGAATTAGAGTTGACCTGCACATAATTTTTTCCTCTGTATTTGCTTTCTCCTCACTGTTGATTTCTCCTTAAAACATTTCTCAGCCTTTTTTTTTCAACTCCAGGCTGCTGTTCTCATTGTCTACTTCAGTATTATATTCAACACTTGTAAAACTTTGAAATCCTCAACATAGGCAGTGCTTGTTCTATAAGTCCATAAATGGGCTGCTCTGTTTTCTAGGTCAGCATTACCTAAGGGATGACACCTCTATCACAGCAGTATTTACTACCCAGATGTCCAGTGGAAAAGCAGGAACAGCATTAACTCAAACTCTGGGCTCTGGGATGATGTTTTATCTCCAATATTTCTCTGGTCTTGTCTTTTAATATTACATGATCTTTTGACCACATTTTCCAAATGAGGACACTTCCAAATTTGCTCTGATTGCAGGTATCTGGAAGTCCAGGACACCCTTGGGTGCAGAAAGCACATCTCATCACCTGATTTATCTCCACATCATCTTTCTGTTCCCAAAAGATTTCTCATGGGCTCACGGCTGCAAGATTTTTACATTCTGTGTATTTATTTTTCCCCTTACTGACAGACCTGAAGTAGAACTTGAAAAGGGCACAGGCTACTGCAATGAAAATGGTGAGAGCTAACAGAAAATATGGACCTGTTCCCAGAGAATATAATGTTATCTAGAAAACTTTTACCCCTGTATTAAAAGATAACTCATAGATTGCTTAATATATAGGAATTAGGTCTCACTCTAAAAGCCTGAGAGTAGATCTCTGCTCATTTATTCCTAATTTACCCCTGCAGGAAAAAAACAAAATAGGGGAACAGGCAAAGCAGAAATCCCCAAAACCCATAGGTAATGTACCTGGATAATGACAAAATTATTAGATCTTAATTACCAAGCTCTAAGAATAGCTGCTAATCACACAGCAGATTGGAACAGCCATTCAGATTTGCCCATCAATTCTAGGTTTCAACTAAACAGAAAAATAGAGAGAGATATATATACACATCCATAGGTATCCACCCAAACACATATGGATAGATGGATAGATATTTAATTTAGGACAGCAGTCACTTCCTAAATCAAAAGAAAGTTGCCCAAGTGTTTATTGCATTTTTAAACTCCCTTTACTGCCTTTTTTTCCTCCCTGTGTTAGAAAGTACTTGAGACTTATACCTGGCAGGCAAGACTGAAGTGTAAATGGCTGTAGCCTGGCAAGGATCCAAAGAACTGAAAACAGACTTTTACTGTAGCAGCTGCTGAATGGATTTGTCTGCACTCAATGATTGTAATGCCACCAACAATAATCATGAAGATGTATTAAGGTTCCAGAAACAAATGGATAAACATTCAGGTGCACTGCTAAAAAACAGCACTCCAAATGGCAGGGTGCAAGAGCTCTGTTTAAGCACTGGCAATCATGTGAGTAACACAATAGCACAGCATTCAATTTGGTATTAGCAACATCAAATTTAAGAGTAGTTTTGAAATAAATATTTTTTGTGATTACCATCTACCCTAAAGAATATTAAATTTATCATAACCAGTTATTTACAACTTATACTTCAGCATTAAAGAGTAAAAATATTTAAAGATAGCATTTCAAAGGGTNCCATTGTCATTACACAGTATTTAATTATATATTATTTTAATATACATAAGGCAGTTTTACATAACATATGATTGTAGTGGGGTATTAACCAAAATTCGAAATGTCCTCTGGATCTCTCAAGTCCTGTGCATGAACATTTTCAGTCCAGTGGTAATGAATAAGCACTTACTACACTGCTTCACTTCACATGCTTCCTCCATTATAATCAAATTGATTGAAGCCAATATAACAACAATTAGTCATTTTCTGTGTCCACAACATTGCTTACATACACATTTCATACAAGTCTACTTGTGCAGGTATCTGTTAATATCACTAGCACAGATTTCAAGGTGATTCTTTCTTAATTTCTTCCACTTCCAAAAGAGTTTATTCAGTGTCCCTGGAATTGGAGCCACTCCCTACTACTAAGAAGCACCATCAGCCCACAGCAAATGGTATTTCTTTCCTGTTATGAACTCACCGGGGTAATTTTTGATTAAAAATTCCCTGCTGAAGACCAGAGATGAAGTGTATCACCATGCAGTAACATCAAATCTCACACTGTTACATCACAATCAAGATCTGGNTTTAGGATCATGTATCCCATCTCCCTGCCATGGACAGGGACATCTTGCAGTAGGATCAGGTTGCTTTACAGTCCCATATAAACTGAGCTTGAATACTTCAATCAGGAAGCATCCACAAATTCCCAGGGCCATCTCTTCCAGTGTCCTGCACTGTCTTTGCAGTATTTTTTTACTTTATTTTCAATCTAAATCTACCCCTTTTTCAGTTATTAAATAATGTAAGGGTATAATTTAATTATAAAGTTTAGATAACTCAGAGTTCTGGGAAAATACAAATTTTNACTTGTGCAGGTATCTGTTAATATCACTAGCACAGATTTCAAGGTGATTCTTTCTTAATTTCTTCCACTTCCAAAAGAGTTTATTCAGTGTCCCTGGAATTGGAGCCACTCCCTACTACTAAGAAGCACCATCAGCCCACAGCAAATGGTATTTCTTTCCTGTTATGAACTCACCGGGGTAATTTTTGATTAAAAATTCCCTGCTGAAGACCAGAGATGAAGTGTATCACCATGCAGTAACATCAAATCTCACACTGTTACATCACAATCAAGATCTGGTTATTACTGTGTTAATCCTTTCTCAGTACACATAGTTTTCCATTTGAGATCCTTGCAAATAAATTTCTTTTGCTTGCCCATTGTTAGATCTTAAAAGGCACCCTGCTTTCCAAACAGTGGGTGCTTAGGCCTTTCCAAAAATTAAGCCATTTCAAGGCATTTTATTCAGAACATGCAGTGATACAAACACACACACAAAAAAAACCCACAAACCAACCAACACTTCTGTCTACTCTCTAGACTAAACGTTGCCATGACTTTTTCCTGAGAGAAAATAAGAATAAATTCTGCAAATAAGAAATACATTTGATTACTAAGAGGACTGGACAAGGGGGGCAACTCAAGTAAAACTGAAGGTCTATGATGAAGTTGTTTGTGGGTTGCTTTTTTGGTTTTTTTTTTCTATCAAAGGCAAAAGGACAAGGAAACTCTTTGCAGGGTTATTTTGTAAATTGTAATTTTAATCCTTTGGAATGGGCACTCTGGACATTAGGACACAGAAGATACATGATCTTGAAAAGATACTTTTTTTTCAACCCTCCCAAAACCCAGTTGTCCCTAAATAAAGAAATGGATGAAACAGAGACACACTCCAGTCATTTCTGTACTTAGTTCTTAATTAGATGCTTCCACCAGTATGCAAAAGATCTGACAGAGATCTGAAAAACTGTGGATGAGAAATGAACATACACGAACTCCAGTAGTAGATTCTTGATCCAAACATTTTTCTTGGTTTTTTGATCTGTTGTTTGGATTTTTGTAACAGTGGCTAAATTTTTTGGGTCGATAGAAAATAACTTACTTGCATGTCTTAGGACCATCCATAAAAAAAAAAAAAACCATACATTAAGAAAATCTGCCAAACCTATTTGAAATTTTATATTTTTTTTTTCAATTACCATTCTAATTGTGAATCTGGCAAGAAGATACAGTATTATATGACCAAGAAGACAAATCACACAGGAGCATAAACACAGAACAGCTGAAGACGACGATTTGTGAGGATGCCAAAATGTTTTTCATGCTATTTTTAATAATCAACAAATACATTAAGCTGTAAAAACAGCTAATATACAGTAAGGGAGAGATGAAAGTACACTGAATAAATATCTCACACTGTTTCACAGAAACTGGAGGAAATATCAAAGTCATTCATTCATCCAGGAATAACTCAGATCCCAGAAGTGAGAGTGGGTAAGCCAGAGTAGGGCCAGAAGATACTTTGAGGGCTGGAGCCCCTCTCTTGTGAGGGTATCTCTCCAGCCTAAAAGAATTGGGTTTCTTCAGCCTGAAGAAAAGGCTCTGAGGAGACCTTACAGCAGCCTTGGAGTACCTAAAGGAGGCCTACAGGAGAGCTGGAGAAGGCTTCAAGCAGCCTGGACTATGGGAAGGTGGAAGGCTGGAATTAAGTGGTCTTCTAAAGTACCTTCCAAGTCAAGCCTTTCTATGCTTCTATGATACCCAAAGCATTCCTGAAGAAACAATTTGAAGATGGAACAGACAAGCTGAAGACTGTAATTTATGCATCACATTCAGGTTTTAAATATGTTTATGCACACAATACCAAAATGTCTTCATATCTCTCCAGACACATGGCATGAGGCTACACCTTTGGGGGGAAAGTGCACATTTTGCTCAAGCACATTGGTTCAATTTAACTGAAAAACAGAAGCTATTGCATTCAGAACCTCATATAACTGAGGCAGCATTTCTGAGTACAAGACCACCATGCTTGTTGGTATCTTACTGCTGATTTTCCCTCTTCTAAAGCAGATGCTGAATATTCACCATGATTACAAACCTACCCAAACCAAACATGGTATCAATAAGGGATGGATGTTTAGAGCAGCTCTGTGCTGAGCTTTGTAGCAATCCCAGTAAGTCTTTAGCCTGATTAGTCTGGAGGGCAGCAACTCCCAGCTTTATGTGATATACAGCTCGAGTCAGAAGGCATCAGCAGGAGCAGGAAGAAGTGAATGGATCCCCTTGTGAACACCCTTTGCTGGTGTTCTTTTACGCTCGAGGACACTTGTGTCAAAGGTTGTGCCTCTCTGGCTTAGATCATAAAAGAGGGGGAAAAAATGAACAAATTGGGAATTCTATGGCAGCTCTACATTGCTTTTCATTGTTCCTGAGCAATCTACCTGAATAAAGAGGCATTGCATTGAAACTGCAACAGAAAAAAGGCAGAAAAAAACCCAAAGAATAAATCTCCAAAGATATAGTGCATTGTCATAGTCTAGACAGTTCTGATGCAGCTAAGGCTGCTGAGTGATAATCCCTAAAAGACACTTGTTTAATATTCAAGACAAATAAGCAGGGTGACTAGAGAGTGTTTAAAAAAAAGGCTTGAAAATGAGAATGTCTCCCTGGGGATAACTGCCAGGATTCACACACCTCTGAACATCTCTAAACAGTGAAGAATAAAAGAAATATTCCATAAACTTCTTACATCTAAGATGACACCTGTAGTTCATTTGGGTTTGTCTAATTAAAATATCAATTAATCTTTGCAGTCCTATCAGTCTTCTGAAACACTTTAATCATAATACAAGCCCTGCTGTGATCCAAATCGCTGTGTTTTATAAGATACACATTCTTTGAGTTTTGCCTTGTTGTACCCACTTTTTTTAATACCCTGGCATTAATTCTAACCACGTATCACTTCCCAGCATGCTCTACATTGAGAAAGAAGTGACCTTTGGGTACTCTCAGAGAACTGTCCTTTAAAGCTAATCAGTTTGCTCTATCACTCACAGGACTGTCACCTGGAAACTCCATGAACTGATGGTGGCACAATTATGCCTCGGTCACCAGGCTTCTTCATCAAAAACAAAGATAGCTTGATATGCCAGGGGACTGGAAATTGGCAAGAATAGAAGTTACTAGATAGCTGACAATGAAACAAGAAGATGGTTGTGTCTGAAAGAAGAAAAGTTGTATCTCAAAATGCGAGACAGCGACAGCTTTGATACACTTCATCTGCTTCAGAGAAAAAATCCTACATTTTCATATCAAGAGACTGAATTAGTAGGAAACACACTTGTCTGAGGAATTTTAATATTTCCATACTCATCTCTCCCAATTTATATAGGAATTAATATCATCTTATTGTCATCTTCTCATCCTCATAGAGCTCACTTTGGCCTCCGTGCTGTGACAGGGTTCCTGGTAGGAAATACAATGCAAACACACTGCAAGCTATCACAAATCAAGAGTCACTCACTACAGATACAGCTGGCCCAGGCTTCACATATAACTTACGGGACATCATGCTGAAATTCCATTGCTGTAGCCCGTGTAGGATAAAACCTGCACCAGTTTGGTTCATCTGCTGTCCCTACTCCATCCTTTCATCAAGTTTTCCAGTCTGGCTCCAACAGTCATGAAATCACTGAATGGTCTAGGTTGGAAGGGACCTTAGAGATAATCCAGTTCCAACAGCACCCCCACTCCTCACCTCAGGGGTGCCCAGGGCCTCATCTAACCTGGCCTTGAACACATCCAGGGATGGGAGATGGGACACCCACAACTTCTCTGTGCCACCTGTTCCAGTGCCTCACCACCCTCTGAGTAAAGAATTTATTCCTAACCTCTAATCTAAATCTCTCCTCTTTTATCTTCAAACCATTCCCCCTTGTCCTATCATTATCTGTCCATGTAAAAGTCACTTTCCCTCTTTTTTATAAACCCCAAGTGTTTTATCCACTGGAATCACCAAGTCTTTCTCCATAGGGCTGGTCCCAGTAAGTTCTTCTCCAAATCTGCACATATAATCTAGGATTGCAGTCAGTTCTGGGACAGTGGACACTTTTGCAGGGAATATTACTGTACTTGTTCACATTCTATGTATTTTAACAGCTTCCTCTGCCAGATTTCCAGGTGTTAACAGAAATGTGGAAAATAAACAAAACAAAAGCAACAATAAAAACAGATTCACAGCCTGATCTGACAGTGAGAAGGAAAAAGTATTTTCCCAGATGGAACTGGTATCTTTCTCAGAAGCCCAGCTTTGCTCCAAATCAAGGTGCTGAAGAAGACAGAGGCCTCTCTTGCACCAAGTGTCACCCTGGTCAGGTAAAAAATTTGTAAGTGCACCACTCTCACAAAACCCTCAACAATAAACCACTGCACCATTGCCTAATACTTTTAAGGCAGTAGTCAGATATACACAGTCACCATGGCTGACTCTACAAGGACAAGGGAAAGAAGAGCCTCAGAAAAAGCTCTCTCTTCCACACACAAATGTTCTGAGGAACCAGGAGGAGGACAAGCAAGCTGTTCATGCAGGGGGGCTGCACTTTATTTCTCTTCAAGCTGTTTATGTAACACAGTCTCAGCTGTTAGCAGCTCTTCTGGTTTTCTCCTTTGCACTTGTTGCTGGCACCTGTATGAAGAGCTTAAAGAAACATCAGGGTATATCCACCTGCATCCTGTGTTCTCAAATTTGGCATACATTGCTTTTCAGATATTTTATGGCACCCAGACATCCCTACAGATGGTTTAATAGTACTCACAGGATTAACAAATTCCAAAAGAGGTAGGAGGTTTCCAAGAGGCCCCACAGCATACCTGTGCTTTACACATCATATTCAAATGTGCTAAACTGCAAGAACAAGGGATATTTTTCAGGCAACAAATCTATTACTTCATGGAGGGAAGAGCCTATGTGTAGATAGTGATATGGGGGCAATTCAAATCCACTTTTTCTGAGGTATTTCACACCTCTTTTAATAAGCTTTGGAAAGTATCAGTGGAAAATAAGTCTTTTGTTCAGAAGACCTGCACCATGATATCAGATAAAAGTCTTCAGTGAACCACATCCCTGTCTCTTCATTATACAGTTCTCTCCATTACAGCTAAAGTTTTCAACAAATAGAAGCTGTGGCCATTATCCAAATTTAATCTGAACATTCTTCACAGCTCTGTACATAATAGAAATGCAACAGAATCTATTCAAGTGAGTGTCTGATAAAAGAATGGGTTTGCTAAAAATGTAGGCCAACAAGTCTCCCATTCTCTGTGAATTTTCAGCAGAAGTGCACTACTCCACAGCTGACATATTCTGAACTCAGTGTCAATGTTAACTGCAGGCTATGATGTTAACCAGGAGCACCATCTGCCACTGAAGTGAAGAAGGTGCTGTAAGTTTAAAGATTAATCTTTTTGTTACTTTATCCCCCAATTTTTCACCTCCATATAGCTTCTACCACAGTACTGCCATTCCAGTACAACCCAAGTACTCTTTTCATCCCTCAAGGGCATAAGAATGAAAGGACTGACCTATAAAAGATACATCTTCTGAGAGCCTTGTGAATATGTGCTGCAAACCTGGACTGCTCCATGCCAATCTACAAAGAACTACAGTTTCCATACTCCCAATTTTTCCTTTTTTCTTCTTCTTAGTCACATGTAGCAGCCCTGGCAAACTGGGCAAGGCTACTGCATATTTCTCTGCTCCTTTTGGGTCCTGCTGTATAAAATATAGTACAGGATTTTAAATAAGAAAACCCCAAACCTTGAAACTGCAATTTACATTGTAATGCGTGATTAACTTGTCCTCTTAGCAGCTTTCTGTTCTAGGAATCCAAGCCTGGGGATGTATCTGCTCAGCCTCTTACAAAGAAGGAAATGTAAGCATGAGAAGATTAACACTCTTCATTTTGCTTCTATATTAAACTTGCCATCACTGGCTGTATCCTAATATTTGACTCATTTTCAAGATCATTAATTTATCACTGTTAAAAAAATATTTGGGGAGAAAGGGAAATTTCCAGTAGCCTGAAGTTGCTGATTTGGGGGGGGAAACAATAGGAATTCTGCTGTTGCACTTTATCAGCTGTTCAAGCTTTCACCCTTCTAAAACACCACTTTATCCACACTTTCAATGTTAGCTATGTACAACTTTTCAACTCACTTTTTCTCTTCAAAGTTCCCTAAGCCTAGCCTGTAAGCCAATGCTTTCTCTTGGAGCATTCTTGAAAATGCTCATGTTTTGACTATGCCAGGTTCCCCTCTCTTTTAAGATCAATGTGAGCTGCACTTTCATTCTCTCAAAAGAAGCTCCTTTTATAGTGAAGAAGATCCAAGCACTGCAGGTGCACCAGGTAATACGGTGGGCTTTAGCAGTAGCCCAGGGCTTAAAAGCCTCTGTCTCTCTCTGACCTACTTTTCACTCACCTGTAGTTTTCTGAGTCAGTAAGACCACAAATACTTGCCTGCCTGAAAAGGACAAGCCTGGTTAAGACAGGTGAATTCATGCCAGGGACAAAACCTATGCTGTGCAAGTAACACAAAAANAAAAAAAAAAAAAAAAAAAAGGACAAACCCCAAGCCAAACACAAACACACTGCTCACCCAAGGTGTGGCTGTCACAGGGCATTCAGGAACCAGCCACATGCCCAGCAAGTGACAGTGACATGGCCACCACAGGCCTGTGCCATGCACAGCACCAGGAGATCATCACCACTCACTCTATCCATCATAACAATCCCCCTGGATTGCTTCTTACCCTGATCAACATAAAATCAGCAAATTCTGGATACTTGTTTAATAACTCTCAATCAGAAAAATAAGATTTGATCGGCCAGGGTAATGGGTGCACATTAAATGGAATATAATGTTTCCAGATTCATCCAGCTCTGAAAAATTAAAATAGTGCCAGGTATAGATAGAACTGAATCATCCTGAGTTTTCTTTTGCATTTTGCTCATTCTTTTGATATGAAAAGCTGCTACAATTCATTATGCTGGCAGAAAGCATACTCTAAGAATGAAATAAGTTGTGATTTGAGGTGAGCTAAATCAGGATGGAAATATTTTACAACAGGAGAGCTGCAAGGAGCAAAAAAGAGTAATTCTGCTATTAAAAAGTTATTGCCAAAAACAATAACCTTTATGGAGTCATCATGCCTTTGATTTAGCAAAACACAGAACTCAGGCTTCAGTCTGAGATACCAGTGCAATATTTAACAAAGACAAATGATGCTTTGGATGAGAAGAGGCGTTTCTTATTACTTCACACATCAGCAGTCTAAACTTTTTCCACTCACTTTGGTTTATTAATTTTAAAGATAATGACATTTAGGGGGCCACAGTTCTCACAGGTCTAGGTATGTTTGCTGAATTCTGTAGACCTGGAGGACTTAAAACAAAAGACAGCTAATTCTTACTGTTTGCCTAAAAAAACCCCAAACTCCTTTGAGAATGGCAGATGAATGGTGCCAGTGCTGTGCCCTTATGTTCTTAGCATAAAATGCAAACACAATCTTTTAATATTTGTAATACATACAGCTAAGTGAATTAGCATTGCAGTGCTACATCACTTTTTCCTGAATACAAGAAAAGGTCAGAAGAGTTCTTCTTATTGTACTACTTGATCTTTAATGAATAGATATTTTGTTCCTTTGAGGACCTAGACCTATGCTTTGAAAAGAATGGAAACATGATGCACCATTTGCTGTCTGAGATAAATACTTGACATTTAATTAGTATTAATTGATATTATGCCAATAGTAAGAAAAAAGTCACGCTCCTCACTCAGAGAGCTGAGAAATCTCAGTGTGCTTTGAATTTGACCTCTGTCTTCATAATTAGAAAGGATTATAACTGTGGCAACCAAAGTACCAGTTTTTTGGCAACACTAACATACTGCTGGCTTTTCATTGCTGTCTGTTACACTACAGAATGTCAGTTCAGAGGTTATTAAATACTTTCTGCATCATAACAAGTCCTATCCCACTGCATTGCTTTCTGCCTTTATTAATTGCCACATTTCTATGGGTTGTGCCTCAGTGGACATTGAGCAAGTCAGAGGAGCAGCAAGAAGAGGAAAGACCTTCTATTATGATGAATTTGAGGACTTTTAGAAAATCAGAAACAAAAAGGGACCTGGATTTATTAATTTATTTTAATCTTGAAAGATACTGTCTCCTTCTTCAATCTTCATTACCAAAAATGAAAACCCAATTACTCACCATGCAGTCACTCAGAAAAATGGGTAAGTGTGGATGAAAGCATTTCCCTTTATAACTCTTTTATAACTCCCTATAATTATTTTCCCCAAACCTGTAGACTTGCTGGCACTACATACTTTAAAAACTGTCTCACTTTGAAATCTATGATCTCCATTGGGGGCTGCTGACATTTACGGGGTCACTGCCACAGAAAACAAGGTACAAACTCCTGTCATTTTGGACAATGAGGAGGTACTCCTCTACCATGTGCCAATCCTCATTTACAAAGCAGCTGGCAGTGAAAAGAGTGGCTAAAAGTGATTAATAGCTACCTGTCAGCAGTGTGCTCTGCCTCCACCGGCTGCACCTCTGAGTTCCTAAGTGTTCCATAGAAACCCACATTTGAACCACTTAGCTATTCTGCTATCACTGCATCAACCACACAGATGGTAAAAAGGATTCTGCAGCTGACTGCCAAGAGACTGCTGAAAGTGCCCCAACAGTGGTGGAAACATCCTCCTAACTCCACGGAGATTGGCATGAGAAGTGCACCAGCCTGACAACTTTGCAGACCTAGGCCACAAAGCAGCGAGGGCAGCAGCTGTGCCATCTTCTGTACACTGCCCCATCAGCTCTACTCCACTGCTGAGCTGGAGGGACCACCAGCAGAAGCAAAGAAACATTTCAGTTGTTTTGGCATCTCTGATGAGGCTGCTAGCAAGGGTGCCAATTAACGCCAGGTTTCATCATATTTATAAGGTGGAAATGTGTTTACTCAGAACCGGGCTGAGACTAGCACATCAATTTTACACAGAGCGCTCGGCCACCGGGTGGTAACAACTTGCAACTGCTAATGATTTGGCTGGCTTGGAATCCTCGAGGTAAAATGGGAAAGGCTGCCTGTCCCACTGCTCCCTTGACATGCCCTGACCTCCACTAAAATTTTATAATGAGGAGGGAAAGTTGTACAGCTGTTAGGCACACCAGGACATGAAAGATACCTGCTCTCATACTACTTTTCTTTTCAAACCCACTTAGGACTACATAACGTAACACATTTAAAAGAACCACTGTGAACATGTTGCAATCTCAAAGTAAAATCCCTTGTTTGTGTAGACCACAAGGACAGCCTTCTGTCACTAATGATTTTTAGTGCTCTAAGATGCACTTTGCAGTGTTTCAGTACCAGGAAAATCTGCTGGACTAATGTTTCCTACCCATGGCCATGAGATGTCCATTATGTTTTATTAAACAAGACAAATATTTCTAAATGTCTCCTACAACAAATGTGCAAATAGCACAGAGGCATACCTAATAGAGTATTTCTCTTAAAGTTGAGAGTTCTACCCAAATTTTCAGGGAACAAATACCACTACAACCACTCTTATATCTAGAGTAAAAGTATCATGGATTTGAAAAAAAAAGAAGCATTAAAATCTCCATTAAAATCATGCCAAATTCCTTATTATGCACTACAGTTGAGAGAGTCTCTATAACTTCAAAAATATAATATAACTTCTCATAAATAACTTCAGCAATGCTGTATTATGTAACCCTCTCCAACACCAGACCACCAGAAACATCTGTGAGGCACTACAAAATTACCTTGTTCTGTATTTAACATCCTTTCTAGTCAGGTTTTCTTCACAATAAGCCTTTTATATGCTGTTTTTTTTCCTGACAAGGATGTTCAAACCACTTTTAAAATGACTGGGAACCAATATAAAGTACTTCAGCCCACATTAGAAGAGGGATTAGTATACCAATTTGTCCAGCTGAAGTGTAATGAGCTACATTTTTGAATCTGAAACTTGTAGACCTCCTCTACATTAAAATCCTCATGCTGAAGCTCCACAGGCAGATGCCATCCTCCAATTTTCATGAGGTCAAAAGAAAAAAAGGCCTGTACTTCATTTCATCTAACCACCCCAAAACCTTGCAAACACAGCTAAACTTTAGCTCAGCAGCTTGGGCTAGGATATTCTTTCCTTCACAAGCCCAGATGATGAGGGAAGGGAGTGAGAAGGGGACACATCCCCTTCCTAAAATAAACTTACATGAACTTGGCTTCCACAGGCAAAGCTTATGAACACAACTATCATAGGGCAAAGGTGTGCTGGTGGAAAAAAGAAACCAAAAGTTCAGAAAGCCCAAATGTAATCTTGCAATTGCACCAATTTACTGGGTCTGCATGAGATGAGGTTAATTTTCTCCATAGCAGTTCCTGTGGGCTGTGTTTTGAATTTATCTCTGAGTGAGATAGTGCTGAGAACACACCAAGGTTTTGGCTGGTGCTGAGAACCATTTGCACAGTTTGAAGGTTTTTTCTTTTTTCTCCACTCTCTCCCAGCAAGCAGTTGGGCAAGAGGTTGGCATGGGACACAACCAAAACTGCTGACCTCAATTGGCCAAAGGAATACTCCATGCCATATAATGTCATATTCAACAATAAAAAACCTAACAGAAGGCAGCTTTGGGATTCTCTAATTGCTCAGAGACTGGCTGGAGATCAGGCTGCTTGTGGGAGGTGCTGATGGCTTTTGCATCACTTCTGGGTTTTTGTTTGTTCTTCTCTTTCCCTCATTAACAACTATCTGTAGCCTGACAATTCCCTAAGTTTTGCCTTATTCTCTGCCACGTACTGCTGAGAAGGGGAGGTGAGTGAGCAAATGGGTGATGATGGCTTAACTGATGACTGGGGTCAACCAAGCACAATCAACAGAAAATATTCTTTAAAGTATCCAAAGTACCATTCCAGCTATTTTCCTCCAATGAGAAAGGCTAACGAGGAAATAAGGAAGCAGACATAGTGCTGAATTTAAACTCCAATTTTAATAAAATGCATTATTAAAATTAATGAGATTTAAGACCATCATTTAAATTCAAGAACAGAAATTTAATAGCAGATGTTCAATGAACTCCATTGTTGAAATGAGTTTGTGTGAAAGAGATGAGAGCAAGAAGAGCAAAAGTGGGAACAATATTCTATGACACAGAGGAACTTCTGACCTATTCAGTAAGAAAACAGACATTTTGCACATGTGTGAACACAAGTGAAAAATACACATATACAGGCCTGCATCTGTAATGAAGAGGAACATGAAAGGAAATGTCTTCCCATCTTTCCCACAGACCTAGCAATTTCCTCAATGTGCTATTTACAGAGATAGCAAAATAGCAGGAGTTACAGAACAGGGTAACCACACTTTTTGGAAGGTCACACCTAAAGGTTACAGGGGTTTCACAGTGCCAGGGGCAGCCATGGAACCACAGCTCTTGCAAGACCACAGGTAGGTACCAAAAGCCATCCATGCTGCACTGATGATACCACTCCTAAAGGCTGAAAAAATACATTCAAACCTGTTGGGGGGAGGTTTATCTTTTGGCCTTTTGTGTGTTTGTATCAATCACTATTACTCAAGCTTTGGTTTAATTATGAAGCCTTCTGGTCCTGAATGCCTCTAAAAAAATCCCCAGAAAAGAAGGTGGTCCTTACTGCCTTTATATTTCACCCCAATCAACAACATGAGGTCAAATGCCAATAAAGCAAAACCTACTGTAGCAACCAAGCCTTGTACTTGTCCTACTTCCTTTTTGGTTTTGGTAGGATTGTCATTCAAATTACTAAGGATACTCTGATAGTAAGAAAATAAATAACAATGGGGGGTGCTGGGACAAATTATCCCACACCTAATGATGAGTATATATTGGAGAGAGGGAGATGCTAAATTTTACAAGAAAATTGTCCAAAACTCCAAACCAATTAGGAAACCTTGGGTTTCACTGAGAAACTAAGTAAGCTAACAGGTAAAAAAACCAAAAAAATCAAAAAATATCCCAAAACCTGTTTAGTAGGAGAGAGTTTTGCAAAAAAAAAAAAAGGAAGCAGAATTCCTCCCAGAAACAAACTGAAAAACTGAGCTGCAGTGCACACAGTAACTCTTCCTTTTTCTCCCCTAACTCATGTTCTTCCTTCTGCCAGCTATATGGGGTTTTTAATCAATAACTTAATTGAATCTTCTATAATAATATTACCACATTCCACGTTAATTTTGCAAGGCCACTACTATATCAAGGGCTGTGTGCAGTTATCACTGCCATCACTTGAGTTTATCCAGCCTACAGCATTAATAATAGAGATTATCTTAACCAAGAGCCATAATTCCTTCATCCACTGCACTAAAGCAAATGGTGTTTACAGTTCGTCTGGAGCATTAATACAGTAAAAATGTCAAGCTCAGAGTTTTCTTCCAATCAAACAGACAGAAAAAGAAGCCTTCTATTTTTAATTACTCTTTGATATCTCTGATTTAAAAACAGAGCTGGAAATCCTTCTGGAAACAGCATCAGCTTAATAAAACAACCCAACACCCTTAACAGCCATTGTCTTCTTTCAGTCTCAACATATCCAAACCAGCCTCTCCACCATTTTTCACTTTTACTTTGAATAGCAAAACAGTCCACTGATGAAAGAAGACTTATCCAGTTATTATGAGCAAAGTAGCTTTAAATTCCTTTAGATATCCACTAACAAGATATAAAAATGACACTTCCCGGACACATCACCAGCACAATAGGGCCTTTATTGATTTTCATATCATGTTCTTTAGCCTGAGATGACTCTCCTGTGGATTCTGCTTCCCAGCAGGAAAAAAATTGCCTTTTCTATGTTTGAATTCAATCTATTAATGCATCCCTTGCTGTAGACAGTGTCTTTTTGCTTCTTTCTCTCTGTAGTTGATGTGTCTACACCTTGCTGGCGTGGGGTCCTAATGGATCCCAGGGTTAGAGGTCAAGGTACAAAAACCAAAAATGAAATTGCTCAGCTTGGGAATCAATAGGAAAGAGACTCTTAATCTTTCTGAGGGTAAAATGTGCAACCAATGAGGCGTGATAAGTGTGTTCAACCCTTGTGCCAAAGCTATAAATAGAGTATCAAATCCAAAAGAAGTTCCACACCTAAACTTAGATGAAAGAGTTAATTTCATTGTTCAGCTTGCATTAATGCCATCAGGAAATGCACAGCTGGAGGAAAAGTTATTTCTCCTCTGTCATTAGGAAGGTTTCTCTGGTGCAATGCTGACATCATCTCCCTGCCATACAATTTAAAAGGCTAAGAGACATCCATTCAAATTACTTCTGAGAGGTAACTTTCACAGATCAGGATAAATGAACTTTAGTCTGCATTTGTCCATGATTACAAATTCAATCTGGTAAAAAGAAACAGCAATACCAACTCTTGGAGCTGGCAGGAAGAAGTTCTCACAGCCTTCATGTGAATTGGAAAGTACAGCAAATTAGCTTTATATTGTGAAGTCTATGGCTTGCAGGAAAGAATGAATTAGAAAAAACACTTCAAGTGTGCAACATCAAAATAGCTGTATAAAAATACAGCACCTGATGTCTTGTACCACTCAGTACACAGTAATATGATACTTAACAGCCAACAGCTACAGAGCTTAGATCACTGGAAGATGAAAAAGGGAAAGTTAAAAAGGCACAAAATAATTGCATGGCTCAATTTTTACCGATCTATCCTTGTACCAGACATAAAATACAACTGTGTGACAGTTCTGACAGGAGCTAACTCAGTTACAAAATGAAGAAGTCACTTGACAGCTAAAGAAATACATTCTAATAACAGACACACACACTGCAAACAAAGCTCTCAACCATGAACCCTACAACATTCACCCATCTGTAAACTCAATCCTCTGTGCAAGGGTGTAGGAGAACATCAACACCTGGGCCAGGAGGTTGAACTAACCTTCCTTCCCCACAAATAACAGCTGTGCTGCATTTTAAAGACATGCATGAACACAGTCCACAGGAGTCCATCTTTCTGGACCTTGGTCTCCCATTCCTCTGGCACAGCGTAGCCCCAGATCACGTACATGTTCCCCTTTGCCAGCTGGGGAAAAAGATCTGCTGCAGCATCAACAATCATCTGCTGCACTCAAGTGTCACAGGCTTAATTCTGGGGGGATAAAGGGAAGATCACATGGACACCCAGGGACAGTTTACAAGTATTCACAGAAATGGCTGACAGCTCTTTCAGTTATCTCAACATTTAATGACAACAAACTTCACGCAACCAATGGGGAACTGCAGATGCTGCTGTTTTCCACAGAACATTTAAAACAGCACACAACCAACAGTGACCAAAACATCAGTTTTTATCTCTATGGGTTGCATCCCTACTTGCATTTTAAGAGAGAAAGAGAAGTTAGGAGGACTCAACTGGCAATTTGCTAGACAGATCTCAAGAATGTTTTGTGCACATTGCTGCCTCCCTGGCGAGATTAGCAAAAGAGGTGATTACAAACCATCCAGGAGAAAATCCAACCACCTGTTTCTCCTACTCTAACAGTCACCAAGCTGAGAGAGAAATGTGGCTTAAGGCCTTATCATCCAGCCTGCACCTTGCACCTGAACAGCACCTGTACAGTTCTGCTCCCCAGAATCCTAATTTTAAATTGGATTTTAATCTAATTAAAAGTTAAATACAGCAGGTCACTAAAAAAAAAAAAAAAAAAGTACTCCAGAACTCATTTTTATGAGATTGATTTTTTTTTTTTTCCTGGTGGACCACTGGCACCTTGCAGATTTTGTTGTAAAACACAGTTTCTTACAACAAGATATCTTCACCTTAAACTTCACCTTCCTTATAAACATGTGAATGTGGTGCACTGGTCACTAGACTGTAGAGCCAGTGATTTGTAAGGTCTTTAGTTTCCCTAGCCCTTTACCTATCATTGGCAGCCCTTTACCACCTGTCAAACCTTATTCTATGGTAAGACACAGTACCCCTGCAGAGTGTCTGGCTCTGGCGAGATAATTTTGACTTCTTCAAAGACCTACTTAGAGCAATCTTGTGCTTTTGGGGCTCCACAAGAGAAGGGGGTCCAAGAGGACTGGTCCTGGTAACAGAAGACACAGAGAAGGTGGAATTCCTGCACACCTTCTTTGCCCCAGTCTTTACTGCTGAGGATGGCCCTCAGCAACACCAGACTTTGAGGGCAAGAGAATAAATCTGGAGACAGATTTATTACAGACCCCCATTTTCAGTAGCTCAACTGTGTCTATTGTGTCATTAGCACCAAATGATTAATTAACCATACCCATGCATTACAGATTACTGACACTTACTAGGACATCTACGACCTGCTTGAGGGGATATTTACCATTCAGCTCTGCTGGCGAAACACCTGCTGAGCAAAGACAACCCCAGTTTTGGGCTGGGACAGTGTATGGAATGTGCACACAGCAGGAACTCTGCAACAACAACTTGGTCAGTTGATTCAATCTGAGCTGTGACCAGCAGGTGTCTTTTCAGAGTGCTTTGAACAGCTTTCCACGAAGCCCTGTGATTCACAGGAGCTTGGATGCACATCAGTTTGGTCATACATCAGTGTATCAGGATTTTCTAATGCAAGATGCAAGCATTTTAAGCTCTCAGAAGTAGCAGCTCCGCACACGCCTCAAGTTTAGGTATCTCCTCAGGAGATCTCTCAAAAATTAACAAAATCAAAGACAAGGGGAATGTACTCATTTGAGCTGGCTTTGATGAGGCAAATGGAACTCAGTTTGATTTGTGGCTTTTCCTCCCTGTTTTACAAGTGAAGGATCAGAGGGGTGCTGTCACAGCAGCCAACTCCTGCTGCAAACTGGCACTGGGCACCTGAAAACCAGGGATTTGATTCTGTTGTGCTTTCAGAGGAGCAAACTGCTGATATACTTCTCTCACATGGTTCTAACATGCAGTTTGTCAGACTTGCTGAAAGACTCAGGGTAAATACCTGGCTGTGAAGAGGATCCATGGCATTTCACCTCAGCCCTGAAGTTTACTGAAGATTTTCCAAATCCCTGTGACACAGACTTTCTATTCAAGACCATGTAAGACCTTTCAGTCGCATTTAACATGCACAAACACAAAAAACAGTTCTTCAGTGAACTGCCAGGAAATTCTACTGCACAAATTTGTTGTTCATAGCAGTGCATTACCAAAAAAAAAAAAAAAAAAAAAAAAAAAAAAAAAAAAAAAAAAAAAAAAAAAGGGCCTCCAGATCCTCAGTGGGATAATTTAATAATTTAAAGGGAATNAAAAAAAAAAACAACCCACAATAACCCAAACAACTTTTAAGGCAACATGATTTTAAATATACCAGCAATATACACACCACCATCATCACAGTTTGCAATATCTGACTGAAATTACTGTGCATAAAGAGGAGTTATTTGGAATTGGCATAAAAAAAAATAATGACATATTTAATCTCTGCAGCTTTATAGTGACAACATTTCCAGTAAAAGCAGCCATAGTATTCTCTGTCTCAGAGCAATACCAAAATCCCAGAAGCAAACCAGATGCATACTCCAATTTATTTCACTTACACAATTATCTGTCCACAACTCAATCTGGTAAAGGTTTTGTTTCTCTACATGAAAAAGACCCTGCATATAATAAACTGATAAACAGTTTTGTAAATGGTAAAACTCAACAGATAGTTTGAAACAGAAACAAGAACATACCTTTATTTAACAAGGTAACAACACAGAGAAGAAATAGCTCAACTGCCAGAGCTATAACTGATGTTAAATGTATTTTACGGATGAATCAGTATACACCTCTCACATCTCATGAGAAATTCATGTCTACTCATTAAAGATCCAAGTGAGACATAACCACAGAGGTACCTTTATCTCACATATTTCTGATTTTTAAAAATCACTCTTCATAAAGGTAATTCCACTAACAAAGACAAGCACTGAACTAAACTGACTGTTGCTCAAATGCAAATCATTATGATCTGAAGTTCAGTGACATCCTCAAAGTATTTTCAATATGCAAATCACATCCAAAGGCAGCTCCCACAAAAAGGGAGGAAGAATTGACAGCCCTGTCAGTAACACTGACCACCTGTGCCCATTCATGTATTTGACCTTTTGTATTAAACCCTCAAATGCTACAGGACCTTCACAAGAGGAACATGGCACTGAAGCCAACTCCAACAGAGGGATCTGCAGTGAGGTAAGGAGTTTTACTGATCAGATTAAACTCTCTGAAGGGTGAGCATCCAAATACTTCCAAGAGAGCAAGTATGGCACTATTTTATGGGCAAGGTACCACTGAACTTGCAACAGTAATTACAGTACACCCTTCTCTAGGGTAAGCACAGCCACCATCNCCACCTGTGCCCATTCATGTATTTGACCTTTTGTATTAAACCCTCAAATGCTACAGGACCTTCACAAGAGGAACATGGCACTGAAGCCAACTCCAACAGAGGGATCTGCAAGTGAGGTAAGGAGTTTTACTGATCAGATTAAACTCTCTGAAGGGTGAGCATCCAAATACTTCCAAGAGAGCAAGTATGGCACTATTTTATGGCAAGGTACCACTGAACTTGCAACAGTAATTACAGTACACCCTTCTCTAGGGTAAGCACAGCCACCATCTGTGGGTTCAATAAACAAGCCATTACTCAGGATCAGCTCAAGGCTTCTAGAGACAGCTGTGTCCTTCTGAGGAAACTCTTCATCCTTGAGGAGCTGAGATGCAGCTTTGCCATGGGCAGCAGGAAAAGGGGAAAGTCAGAGGGGGCTGGCAACATTCAGGGGCCACTGAGAAACTGGAAGTAGCTGAAGCCAGGGCAGAAAGGGTAAAAGACTGGAAACAGAAGCTGAGACAAGAGCTGCAAACACAAGACTGCTGCTCGGAATATAAAGAGCCCGGGGGTCCAGTGAGCAGTGCTCCCCACACTGAGGCCCCCAGCAGCAGCAGCAGTATTTTCTAAGCCCCAGACTGGCACTCCAGGTGTGACATGGGCAAAGATCACACCAGAGGAAGATGCAGGGTTTCCATGCAACTCTGATCCTGTTCTTACTCTTCCTCTTTTTAACCAGTAGCGATTTCCCTCCCTTCTTTTCTCAAATGAGGATTATACCCAGGTGCATTTCAGATCTCTTTTCTATGCAGCTCTTCAATACCACTGGGGGGAGAAAAATCAAGCTGAAAAATCTTAACCTTGACAAGCAGGGGCCTGTAATCTTGCAAGTAATCATTTTTACTTCCATCTCAGACCCCAAGCACAAGCAGCACAGAACCACAGACTCTGAAATACACAATCCTGAGGAAGCTGAGGGCTTTGGGCACACATATTCCTCATGTAATTGTCACCTTCAAGTCTACCCCCAACTTCCAGTTGAAGATTTAAGCAGTCTCACTATTCATTCAAAATACATCTGTGGCTTGACAAGAGCCACTGCCCAAGAAAACACTGAAAAGCACTATCTGGAATATCATTATAAATACAGCCAGAACTATTTCCACCAACAAAAAAGGCTGAAAATATCCTTGAGGTTACAGTTTCCGTAACTAACTGAATCACATCAGCAGTCTTATTTATAAGCTGGGAAAGGATTTAGAAATGCTTGACCTTCAGCAGTCAAAGAAACATGCAGCTGTCCTCGTTACCATTTGAAACTTCACTGCCACTTGCTGAGGCAGATTTAATGCATCCTCCCAGCTTATCAGCAGAAATGGTAAATAGTCCACATTAATCAGAACTTAACCATCTCATCTCATCCTCTTGGAGATGAAAGTCCATTAGGGAATCAAAAGCAGATAAAGCAGAACTTCAGTAACTTGAAGCTTCTACTCTAATTTTGCTTGAATTATCCTTGGGTGCCTCATAGAAAAAGGGAGGAAGAAGTGATTTATTTTCTGAGGTATTCCCATTAAGAAAAAAGAACAGCACAATAGATTGCCATTTCCTTCTCCAATTTTTTAAAGCACATAAGGGCAGGCAGGTGCCAAGAGAACTGATATCTCAGTGTTTTCTGGATTTTTAGCAAGCAAACACTGCTCTACAGTCTGCACTTTAAGATCAGAACAGCTGAAGGTGCTTTTAGGCAAGTTAGGTGAGAAGAGAAAAATATAAGCATCAACAGTTTTTACTCCATGTCCTTTTGAAATAATTTGACAACTGCTCTAATTCTCAAAATCAGCTGAAGTTTAGAACACAAACAGCATGAACGTGGTACAGAAACCATTATCAAAGTTGTAGTAAGTTCCTCATAGAAAAACTGGTGTAACTCTCAATGACCTTGCACTGAGATTAGGGCAAACATTTATAATGCAAACAGGTTATGGTGGGGTTTTTTTCCTGATTACATGACTTTTGGCATAAATAAGATTTCATCAAGAAAAGTTTTCCAAGAACTACACTGTTTCAGCAAGCTTGGTGCAGGCATACAGTATTGATTTAGACAGCCAGGAAACATCTGGAAAAACATGGGCTTCAGTTCTTTGTATCTCATGGGTTTTCATTTTCAAAGGACTGCAGAACACACCTTTGCACATTAAAAAAAAAAAAAAACCTTTTAATACATATGTTGGCTTCTGTCCCTGCACCAGATAACATGCTGTAATTCTTACTTATATCCCTGCCATCTTACTCAAGAAAAATAAGATAAGCTCAGCTGAAATCCTTCAGGCTAAAATATTTTTAAAGCCCATAATGAAGCAGAAAAACATAGAAGAAGAAAGCTTGAAAATAAAAAGACAGCTGTGTATATTTTTTGTAGAACCTTACTCTTACTTCAACCACCACTCTGCTCCTCAGGTACAAGCTGTATTCAGTGACACCAGGGAGCCCCTCAGCATTCAGAGCAGCAATATGGTCATTTCTTCCATGCAAGGAGATGCTGTGAATGCTTGCAATAAGCATCAGGATTTGCTTTCATTAAATCCAAAACAGTAAAGTTCTTTTCCACAGAGATTCATTACAACACATATCACAACCACTGCAACGTTTCTCGATAGGAGCAAGATGATCTTTTGTCTCCTCTGAGAGGGGAGGAACAGTTTCTGAAGAAGGTCACAGTGTAAGAAATTCTCCAAAAGGCCTAACAGCATGTAAGGCTGATTACCCAGCAGTTCACAGCCTTCTTCAGGACACACCGCTCTCAAAATGTTCCTTTTTAACTGATGTTTCTGAATATCAGCAAGAACAAGCCTACATCGGAAAAGAAACAAGAAATCCAATATATCACTAGGTCTCTCAGATTGAATCTATTCTGAAGAGGCTGACATCAGGCAAATCCATCCAGAAAAAGACACAGTAAAGCCACAAGAACTAACAATGTGATCTTATAATAAAATATTGTACATAAGTATACACACAGTACACATTGAGGAAAAAAGTGTTTTATGAATGCCCTTTCCCTTACAGTGGGACAAAATCATGCTTTGCACAGAAGCAAGCTTTTGTGGAAAAGACAAATGCAAGTTCTGTCATTTATAAATCAGTTATTCCTAGGAAAAATGGCCATTTGAATCTCCAGCTTGTAATGAGAAATTTCAATTTCCATAGCTAAACTCTATGAAATTATAAACATCAGGACTGATCCCACCTGATAAAGGACCTATCCAATATCAACAGTTTCACTCCACCACTGCAGATCCAGGCACTGGGAGGAAATACTCAAGAACATAAGCCTTGGGAAAGTAGCATTTGTGGTGCTGCATGCACAGGCAGCACTTAGGAGTGTGACAAATTTAGCCAGGTACATTCAGAAATTAAAATTGCTGCTCTTGGAAGAAAGCAAAGTTGCTTTCATAGTTTGCTTTGTATGTTTATGGGGATAATCCTCTGGTTTTGTGGGTTTTATCTGGTCACTGCTGGTGAAATAGGGCACACTGAGTATAAAATTGGTTCAGTTTTATTCCTCTGTATTCAGCAGACACAGCCTCAACCCACAGTCAATATTCAGTTTGACTCTGAACACAGCCTGTCAATAATCAAATGGACTGGGATAGAAGTAATTACTTTTCCTTCCTTCCTTAGGACAGAGCTGCACAGCAGAGTGGGTGAGTGGGACATGGCAGCAGCTGCATTGTCTTCCCCTTGGGAGGAACTCTGCCCCTCTGCAGAGACTGCCTCCAGAAGCATCCCAACACACAGGGCTTCTTGTGAAGCCTTTCCTTTAGAGCCACCATCACCAAGTCTCCCAACAGACGAATACAGCCTAAAAAAATTATTTATTGAAAGCAATTTATAGGCAAAATCTTGACATTTCCTCAAAATTCCTTTCAGAGGTTCATTATTTGACCAGTTCCACAGACTGTCCAAATCCAGCAAATTACTCTTTCAACAGTTTTTTCACAGCTCCTGAACACTTGCTTAGGAATAATGATTTTTATTATTTGACAAGCACACCTGTCAAGCTGTATTTTGTCTCCACCTTCATTGTAGTGGCACTAAAAAAAGCAGAAGGAGGACACGTGGTGGCATCTCTAGAGAAAATTAAGGAAGTGCTGCAAACTTGGGAAGGTAAACACCTGATGCAGAAGAGTTCTAGTTAAAATGAAGATTGATGTAGCACCCACTAACCCTCTACCATCACTCACACAGAGCACAGGAACAGGGTCACTAATTCTCCACTCAAAGATCATGTGCTTGTGTTGCAAATTTACAGCCTGCTCCCAACCTGGAAGTGGATTTCACCACACACCTCGACCTACAGCACTACTCATGTTGTACAGAGCTAAAGTCTGAAAATAACATTCAGTCAATCCTTAGCTCTGCTGAGAGGTACAGGATGACTCTAATCCTACAGACTGACCCTTTGTGTCATCACTTATCACAGTGTGAGTAACATGCAGGCAACAAGACAGGACAGCTTTTCAACACAGCCTTATAAACCAAGCAATTGCAAAAGCAGCAGGTGAATGATGCATTTGCATCACTATTTTAAACACTGAACTTTTCCTGGTGTCACAAGGAAATACTACCAGGGTAAACAAGGAAGATTTCCACCATGGATAGCCAAGAGCAACTATTCTATACTGTAAAGAATTAAAAACTGGAAATATAAAAACTGGAAGGAAACTTAATGGGTTGCATTGCTCTGTTCTTTTGCCCCTCCACCTCTACAATTTAAACATAAAGACTAACTGGAAGAGCAGAGACACATTTTTCTGGGTTGTAACTTCCTCTACCCTTCCTTGCAAGGAATCAGCAAAACAAACTGCTGTACCACCACACAAACTAAAGCACTCCTTTCTTGTACTTTCAAGTTCAGCCCTTTTTGCCTGAGGAATTCTCTTGGCTCGCGGGTTTGATGTCAGCCCTTGATTGTGTTTTGATGTTTCTGCAGATCTACGATTGAGTTCAATTCTCAGCAGCCAAAACAGACATTTGTCATCCTGTATGCATCAAATTTCCTGTGGCACACTGCCCACTTAATCATGCAGGCGAGGGGAGCTTTGACAAAGCAAGGGGCTGTCTGCAAGCCAGCGTGACCCAGCATGTGTGGAGTCACTTGTAATTACCATTACTTAGAAGGATCACTCAAGGCTTCCCGGTGTTGCTGCACACCAGTTCAGGCACTCCAGAGTGTCTGAGTAAATATTTGCACGCAACGAGGAGCTGTTGAGAGGGTTTTGTCTACAGCCGCAGCCCCCAGTGCATGAAATATTCAGCACATTAAATGTCTCCACTGATGCAGAGTGGTGGGTTTTCACTCTGATTTGATTAGCAGTGATGATTCTTTCATGAGGTGTGACTGTCCTTCTAGATTAGCATCAGCCCAGATTCCATGCAGCAGACACGGAAAAGAGATGGAAAAAGAGGAGTCTGACACGTTACAAGGGTTACTGGGCAGAGTCTTTATAGGGTCTGAGATTCCTTGTTTAAAAGAAAACGCTGGAGCCTAAATCATAATTTCATAAAAAGCATTGCTCAGTAGAACTCTAAATTTAAAAGCAAATGCAAAGCTCAAAAAGAGTCAAAATTAGTAGGAATTAACTAAAAAACCTTAAACAACACAGATTTAACTGAAGGAATGTCTCAACAAATAAGACCAACTCTTAATCCATAAAAAGCTGGAAGCATTTCATTGGAAGACATGCTTCCATATTAAGCATGATGATCATCTCCTAACAAACACTGTAGAACTTCTTATTTATTTATACTGATTTAAAATGTAGTTGCATCATTTCTAAAAAAGTTTCACCTAAATACATCTTCTCACTACCCAAGCAATCAGCAATTTTCAATAATGATGATGTGACATTCATTGCATATTTTTACTATCTATCTGTGTTAAACTATTCCCTTATGGTAACATTCCCATATTATTTCTATACCATAGCAGTGAAGTGAATCTAATGGAAGCAAGCAAATTCTGCAGGAAAAAGCAGTTTATTGGACTGAGTAATGTAGCTGCAACAGAGATAAAGGGCTGGTACTCACAAAAGCTATTTTTGTTTGCCAATCTGAACAGCTGCCTTTACCAACAGCAGTTTGGACACAGCTCTGACTTAGACAAATTGGATTTTGAAAATGTTTGAAACTCTGCAGCAACCATTCTGCCTCAATATGAAAGGCTGACTATGCACCCACTTAAAAAGCAGAGCACTAACCTCCCTAGTTAAATCTTGGTATGTATGTCAATACTGGCTGCACTGGGGACAAATGAAAAGTCTCTACACAAACTCACAGGCACAGCAAAGAGAAATTCCGAGGTCTATCAGACACAGAATTTTCACAGTACATCAGCAGCAGTTATTTAGCACAAGAGGATTCTGTAATTGTCACTGAATGGGAAAACTCAGAGTAGCCAGTAAGCTTCTGTTCTCTGTGAGGGCTTGTGTTAAAAAAACCAAACAGAGAAGGGTATCACAGTTTCTGAAGATGAGCTAGCATCCACTAAAACTAGTTTAGAAACAGGATGTCTCACAATCTGCTCCAAACCATCAGAAAAATTTTGAAACAATCAAAGATAGTGTTGAGTTTGGAAGGCTTCAATCCCCATGAGCAAGTTCATCAGCATGGTACTAAAAAAGGACAGGGAGGGGCAGGGCAGAGAGGAGCCCACCATGCTACTCATGGAACTCCTTTTCACTGCACCACAGGCCCCAGACACAATTCCGATTTTCCATTTAGCTCCCATTTACACCAAGGTGACAGCATGCTGCAAGTTAAACACGAGACATACTCTAGCTTCCTAGGAGTCCAAACAGCAGTTTTATTGCCCTAATTAGGCCAGCAAAGATGATGGAGAAAATTGAACTACACAAGGCTAAATTAAGAAAACAACAGCAGACATCTAGTGCTTTGCTTAAAAGCCTTTTTAAATATTGTCACTGGTGCACAGGAACCTCCAATATGGAGAAACCATAGTATTCCTTGTACTTACCTAACTTCCAGTATTTTGGATTATAGTTCCAGTATATGGATTATAGTTGCCTACGTACAGACAACTGATGAGGATCCTATTAAGTCCCCAAAAGAAAGAATAAATCCACGTGCAGTTGTTGCCAGCCACATGCAGATTTTACTACACTCTAAGTGTCATTTAGTTCTCTCTCTATTTTCAGCCAATTATTTCAGGTTAGAAAAAAGCACTAGGAGCCATTGTTCACCCTTTCCTCAGTCTTCAGAATAGTGGAAACTGGGGTAAGTGTACACTTTTCTAACCACACCAGGTGAGGATCACTTGCCACAGTGGCAGAGTTGATGGAAACATGAAACCCTTCTGTGCCAGAACAGGATCTTGACCCTTAATTACCAGAGGCACAATTTGAAGGCCTGCTATAGCAAATTTTATCCTTTACACATTCAGGTAAGGAGAGTTAAAATTAAAATTGTGAATCAAAAGTTTCTGCCAAGATGAAACTCATGTTTATAAACCCAACATTCCTCTAAACCAGCACCTGCAGTCTGTGGTATTTGCAGTTCCTGGTTCAGCCATTCTCAGGGACAGCAGCTTACCTGGGAACAGATAAAATCCACAGCTCCTCCATACAAACCAACACTTAGATACATCACCATTCACACGAGAAGCTTCCCAAAGCACAAAACAGCACTCAGTCTGCTCTGTAGAAATAGCTGCAGAAACACCAGCAAACTCAGGAATCGCTAATGATGACAAATGGCAGGCCTGGAAATTGTACAAAATGGCAGTTTTTCATAAACTGCTGAATTTCTGCTTTCTGGTATTGTTTCCAAAAAGCAACAGGTAGAGAAGGAGGTACTTAAAATTGCTGGAGTAGGAAGCAGAGTACATAGGAGCAGCAATACAAAAATGCTGTCTGGCAGAATGAATCAGGAAATGCAAGTAAACTGAGTGAATCCCCCAGGAAAAAATTCTCAAATATTTCATGCACTGAAACATGCCAATCACTCTAATAGACTGTGTGAATATTATTGACATTGTGATAAAAATTGCACCAATAATAAGATTTTTGTCAACAATTTCTACCAAATTTGTACATTTTTTTTTAGCTTGGTTAGAAAGGATGGAGTACCTGCAGAAGTATCTCATAACCCTCTAATTTCTAACAGTACTTTGAAAATTCAGTTTTAACTGATAGGCTGAATTTTCAATTTCTGTGGAGGCCAAAACCTTACCTTGAAGGGCTGTTTAATAACAATGCAATACTCCAATGATAAAATGCTACTAAATAAATTGCATTCCAATATTATGCAAGCTTCAACACAGGGTTACATTTTATACACACTGAATAGGGTGAGCCTATAGATTACAGATATCTAAAACTCAATAAACCAGCAAGTTAATTCTTCACATATGCAGGGATACACATGAGCTCAACAGCATTAAAAGCCACAACAGATAAAAGTGCATTTCCTGGAAAGCAACATCCAGATGCTGAAGTACTTAAAAAAAAACCCAAAAAACAACACCAAAATGAACTACAGCTGGGAAAGACCAAATGCCATCCTGATCTGGACCAAGTTGCTGTTGCTATTTTATGTCAAGTCAAAAATACAAACTAAATAATAATATCAAATTAACAGGCACACTGGAAACCTCATTTGTCCCTGAAAAACAAGGCCATCATCCTACAACCTTCCCCAGCCATAAAGTGCTCTTGAATAAAAAAACCAATGAAACAAACCAAACCACATACATAACAAACAACCCCAATGTAACCAATCTTAATGCTCTGACACAATTTGATTTTGAGACTTGGTGTTTCAAATGGCACATCTCTATTCAGCCTATCTGCCAAGTTTAAAAAACTGATAATAACTTCTGTTTATTTGTGAAATTTCTAATGTAAATATTAAAAATTAATTCTGTTGGTATATTAAAATGACATGAACAGATTTTAAAATAATTTTTTTTAAAAATTTTGAAATATTTCAAACTAACTCTTTATAAACAGTATCACTAGCTTTTAATATATATATACATTAAAAAGTGTTTTAAGTTAACTGGCATAAAGTTAACAAGAGGAGCAGAAATGCCAGCATGAGGGATGAAAGAACTGAAAGTCAAAAACAGGATTAAAAATTGAGAGGAACAAAATAAAACACACACAAAAAAAGAAAATCCATAGTAACCAACCTAAAGCTCTACTAGTACTACATAGCAGGAACCTCTCTGTTGGGCCAACCCAGCTTCCAAGGTTTTCAAAATCTTCATCATTAAAACAAGCCTGAGACAGAATTTTACTTGATTCTGCATTGAGCCTCCACAGGGAAACTTCAGAAGTGGAGAAGCACAAAAGCAGTTAAAAAAAAAAAAAGCTGGGTTTAAACCTTATGGAAAATAAAGGTTGAAAACTCAGATAATTCTTGGAACCCTCTGAACGTGTTTGATGTTTGCAAGATAGCAGGCACCACGAGGCTGGCTTATTTCTCCCGCAAATTTACAGCAAATTTAACCTTATCAGTATTCAGGACCAACTTTAATAGGGAGAAGAAAAATGCCATAGCAAGAGAAGAAGAGGAGATGAAAGGAAAGCAGCGAGGAAGAAAAGCACACGGTGTCTTAATTGACCTGAGGATGAAATAGGGACGGCTTGGTATGGCCTGGAGCGATGGGGAAACGCTGCTGCTGGTGCAGCGTGCACACCAGGGGAGGGTGGAGACTCCCCAAAAACCTGCCAAAAACTTTCCGAGGACAGCTTCAGCAGCACGCAAAGCACAGCAGCTGCTGAGTGCTTGTTCAAGCTGAATGAGTAATTTGCCACAAACAATACGTTTGGCAAACTTAGCCTCTCTCTTTTCATCGTGCTCCTAGAGTACTGAGAATGGAATTGCATTATTCAGATGTAGCCGAATTTCTCGGCAGCGTTTCCCCACGTAGAGCTCAGCTGCCAATATTCAGAGGGTTGCTGAGCTGTGTTCAAAAAAGATAATCTGGTATTTTTCCCTTTCCTGACTGGATGAACAAATGTA
Organism: Chaetops frenatus; assembly: GCA_013400775.1. Classification (NCBI taxonomy): domain Eukaryota; kingdom Metazoa; phylum Chordata; class Aves; order Passeriformes; family Picathartidae; genus Chaetops; species Chaetops frenatus. Next base: position 199,777 of record VZTR01033401.1, on the reverse strand, counting down.
GCCTACTTCTAAAAACAGATATGCACAAGTATTTAAAAATTGATTTTCATGCATAACCGGCTCTGACACATATGTAGTGAGGAAAAAAAGAAAAAGAGGATTTAGTAAACATGAGTAGGACTCTTGGACACCAATAATTAAGTTAACTATACAAATTTAACTACCCCAAAACCAACACAAATTACCATATGCTGAAGGAAGATCTTTCTCGTAAAACTCACATTTTCTGGCTGTTCATGAAATCCAAAACTTAATAAAAGTTTAAGCAATTAAGTTTAAATATTTAAGTTAAGAGTTAAGGCTGCTTACATTAATTTCATTGTACAGTACTAACCCAGATCCCACTAGCATTATTAAATTGTGTTCTCTTTCTTGGTAAAACACTCAGTCACTTATAACTACCTAGGAGAAAAAAAAAAAAAAAAAAAAAAAAAAAAAAAAAAAAAAAAAAGACTTCTATCTTCTATCTCATTGTCCCCAGGATCTGCTTCTCACACAGTACAGCAATGAGAGCACAATTACTGAAATGAAGATGTTGGCAGCCATCCAGGTGCCAGGAAGAATACAACGGGTATTACTCACCCGTTCCTTGTGTGCTCTTCTGGGCTGTAATCTGCCAGTTCTAAAAACAGAAAATTCCCAGCAGTGCTTGTTCCCTCCTTTTGATGCCAGATTCTTTTGTAAAACGCTGTCATCTTAGATTAGCAGGAGCATTATTTATTTTTAAATTCCCTGTTGGTATTTATTTTTCCTGTTCTCTAACATGGACCTTGGAGGTGGCTGCCCTAATCCAAGAGCCTAAAATACAGCAAATGAGCCCCTAGAATCGCTGCCACCTTGAATTTAGCTGAGTGCAGACAAGGCCTACGAGCCAATCTTTGGCATTTCTTGACCTTTGGGTGATGTGGAAGCCTTTCAAAGCCAAATCTGAGCGATAATTTCAGAAAAAAAAACATTCTAGGCATTAGAATACTATCCTATCCCTTTGGATGATGATTTGACTGCAGATACCAGTGTTGCACTCCCCAAGCTCAGAACAGAGAGGCAAAATGCAGAGGGGTTTTGGTGCAGCTGGTAGGCATCAGCCAAATGCAAATGGAATAAATATTCTGGGTTTAAATTTAGGTGCCTGGTCACATTTCCTGTTCAATTCTTGAACACTGGGTCACCCTTCGCAGAAACACTCTTATTCCTTTGTAGTTTCTCTTGTGTAAGGACATACTTGGTCACCTCCCTTAAACATTGTGAATTTCAAAGTTACTTTGGAATAACACGAGTATGAGCAAGAAACTTTTTTGTGATCTCGAAAAAAGCTGTGCTGGCAAAACCAGACCACTTTTAGTGTTGAATATTCTCTTTCCTAGGTCACTCAGATAATCTGTTACTTGAAATATCAAACATGAAAAAAAGGGGTCATATGAGGAACAGGCTTTCCTTCATCCACAGTTTCATCTGCAAGATCACTTCTCTGGTTTCTTAAATTACTGAGTCCACAAGGTTGGCAGTACTGCAGCTCCAGAGCTGCAGTCACACCTCTGCAATAATTCTCTGCTTATCTGTAGACAGATATTTATTCACAAATTGTCCCTTTAAAAAGCTGTTATTTTGCTACAATGTGAATTATATTTAAAATACTTTTTGCTCCTTTCCCTTGACTGAGTATGGAAATGTATTTAAAATATTATTTGTTCCTTTCCCTTGACTGAGCATTGAAAGCAAGGAGAAACTAACCACGCTATTGATGTTTGGTCTCTTTAGAGGCACCAGATCCTCCCTTTTATCCCACACTGCTTTTCAATTCCATGCATGCATAAACACAGATAATTCCTTAACTTTTCAGATTACGCATTAACTTTCAAACCATCACAAACTTTCAGGAAAATCGTTTTTAATAGCACAATGTCTTAAAAAAAAACAACCCTGGCACTAGATAAATAAACTAGCAGTAAAGTGCCTTCTGTTGTGGTAACTCCTTGTCATGAAGAATTCCTACAAATATTTACTCCAGTGTTTTTCACATCTTCAGTAAATATGTTGTACACAAGTAAAATACAAATGGGGTTATGCTATGGCCATGAACCTCACATTAAAGAGAGCTCGGTACAAACTCCAGGAATTCCAGAGGGTCATTCTCTGTAAATCACATCACCTGATCAGCTGCAGACTCAAATCTATTTCCGTTTTTTTGTTTGTTTGTTTGTTTTGTTTTTAACGACTGCTACACTTTTCAGAGGCATTCCAGTGCTGACTAGGAGTGGAGAAAGACCAGATCAAGCACTGGGGTGAAACCTCAGAGAATCTTCCTCAGCTTCACTTCAGAGCCTGGGTCACCTAGCACAGCTCCTCAGCAAAGCTCACCTCCTCACCCTGCTCATCCTTAGAACCATGGAATCACTGAGATTGGAAAAAGCCTCCAAGGTCATTGACACCAACCTGTGACTGAGCACCAGCACGTCAAACAGACCATGGCCCTGACTGCCATGTCCAGTATTTCCTTACAAACCTTCAGGGATGAGGACTCTGCCACCACCCTGGGTCACCTATCCCAATGTCTCATCACCCTTTCTGTGAAAAAATTCCTCCAAATGTCCAACCTGAACCTCACCTGGTGCAGCTTGAGGAAATGTCCTCTTATCCTGTTGCTGGTTCCCGGTGAGAAGAGGCCAAACCCCGCCTGGGCGCTTTCAGGTGGTTGCAGAGAGTGATAAGGTTATTCTTGAGCCTCCTTTTCTCCAGGCTGAACAGCCCCAGCTTCCCCACAGGACTTGTGCTGCCGGCCCTTCCCCAGCTCCGCTGTCCATGCCTGGTCCCGCTCCAGCCCCTCACTGTCCTTCCAGAGCTGGACACAGCACTTTAAATGCCCTTCACAGGACAAGTTCCTGAGACACGAGCTCGGTTCCTGAAAATTCACCCCAGTGCATTACACGCTCCAGCACAAAGCCATGTCGCTGCCGCACATCCTAAAGCATTCAGGGATGCTCAGAAACCACAGCCATCCCCCAGCACCCAGGGCCGGGCGGTATCACACCCCCCTCCACAAAGGCATCCGAGGGGAATGCTCTGAAAAGGAAATTCCGCCAGGCAAAGCCTGAAGGAAGAGCCGGGATGGGCTCCGCGGGGGCAGGGCCGCCCTCGCCCTCAGCGGCACCTGCGGCCGCCGGGCCCGCCCGGCCCCGGGGCGGAGGGAGCGGCGTTGCCCCAGGTGCTGGAGGTTATGCACAAAATTTAAATGTTCTTATGTAACTTTAGCTAGTTTTCACAGAATCGCAGAATGAGCTAGGTTTGAGATTATCGAGCCCAGCCTATGCTCGGCTTTGCCCCGGCGGGAGGGAATTGACGTTTCTTTCCAGGGCGTTGTTCCACCAGGTGAGGCCTGATGAGCTGAACTTGTCAACAGACTGGGAGTAGGGACAGAAGAGACACGAAAGATAATTAACGATCATTAACGACCGTTAACGAACATCAGCTCCAAACATCACCCCGGCATGGTTGGAGACACCTGGTTTAGGAAAAGAGAGATAAGAGAACCAGGGATTGAGGACTTAATTAGCACCAAAGGCAAAGAAATCCGTATCCAACAGGAAACCATATACTGAGAACTGCACAACTTGGGAGCAATGAACATTGAACCAATGAATTTCTATGGGTTTTAACTATATAAGTATCTGAAAAATCTAGTAAAATGCATGGGTCGTGGTATGAATTTCTCTGCACAACCAAGCTATGTGTGCGTGAAATGATTTCTGTTGCGCATCCGGGCCAGAATAAACCAATGCCTTGATTCTCTAACACCAAAAATGTTGTTGGAGGGGTTTTTTTTCCCACAGTTTCAGTGACAGAGGCATGCCCTGCAGGGCCGGGAGGGAATGCCTGGCCATGAGTGGGGTTCTAAGTGTTATGGGGACACCTCAGCTCACAGAACAGCAGAATCAATCAGGCTGGAAAAGAGCTCTGAGTCCAGCATTGGATCCAACGTGTGACCGAACCCTGCCGCGGCACTTCAACACCTCCAGGGATGGTGACTCCAGCAACACCTGAGCAGCCCCTTCCAATGTCTCATCACACTTCCTGTGTGATTACTCAGAAATTACTCCTGATGTCCAACCTGAACCTGTGCCCACATCAGAGCATGGCAGGGGGGTGGAGGGGGCTCAGCACCAAGTCTGGGGTGCCCATGGTAGTGCTGAGCATCAGAAAAAATGAGTCATTTATGCTGAGAAAATTGAGCTGGATGCTGGACTCATTTTTTTTTTGGCTTGTCCCCATTATGAAAAAAATAATCTCTTGCATGATTAACATGCATGCTACAACCTTGAGCTGGGGAAATCCAGCATGCCTTGCTGTAATATTTTAATGGGTTTGGATCTGGATCCAAGGAAACAAGCTGGCATAGCAGGAATACAGCACAGCCATCCACAGACTGATGTGTGCTGCTGCTGGTAAAATCCCAGCGGGTATAATGATGAAACAGTTGTAGCCATAACCCCAGCTACTGACAATGGTTCACTGAGATATAATTCCCAACCAAATTTCTTGTGTGTAATAATAAGTCTGATTGTAGCCTAGTGATTGCATATGAGTCTGAACTCCTTCCTTGGGAGGATGTTAACAGATAGGCACTGAGCCTTGCAGTTCCCACATGGCTCTGCAAACATCACCTTTTTCATCCTGAAGTTGCTAAGCAGGCCGGATAATGTTACCTAATTTTATATTCAACAGCTACAGCAAGCAGATGTGGAAAAAAATAATCTGTTATTATGCCCAGAAACCAGGAAACACTTTCAGGGCTGGTACAGATCTCTGTGTTTTCTGACACCTGTGTTGTCTTTTGAGGTAAATTCTGACTCACTAAGCAGAGTCACTTCAAGTACTTAATGGCACCCAGCTTTGCAATATGTTGACATTATTTTAAGATATGACAAGGTAAAAAAAATATTTTAAAAGGCTGTATCACTTTAGACTGCAAGTTATTGCAGCAAGTTCAAGATCCATCAAAAGCACCACAAAGCTTGTTCCTTTTTACATTTACATTTATAAAAATAAACCAGAAATAATCCATGCAATAAAAACTGTTAAATTGCCCTTATATTAAAAAAATTCAAGAGAGCAAGGTGTTTCTCTCTCATCCACAAAAAAACAGGCAGTAGAAGCACATTTTGAGAAGTATGGTTTGTCAAGAGGAATTGAGAAGTTTTCAATCAAACCAATTCAGTCAACTCTACTCCAATATACTTTCATCCACATGTCTCATGTTATTATTTTCTTATGGAGAAGCCCATAACAATCTGTTGTCTTCTTAAACATAAAGTGGAAGGACTGGCCTAAGCCTCTCACTAGGATACAAAAGCAGAAGCTCTGGCTCCTGAGACCAAAAAAAAAAATCTGACTAACAAATATTCAGTGCAAAAATTACTCATCTGGAGTGCAGCATGATTTTCCATCCTTCAGTCAGGACTAAGTTCTGTTATCACATGCATGATTAACTTCTTGCAGCTGTGAGTGAGACTTTCTCCAAAATTTTCCTTGCTACATTGGAATAATGAAGGAAAGCAAGATAAGTGATATTTCCAGCTAAATATAAAGACATTACAAGTGTATAATACACGCTAAAGTTGAGGAGGATAGCACTTTAGCAGCCAGTTGTAGAATAGAAATTGTGCATGAAATTGCAAGTTGTTTCTGTTCATTTGTTAAGAGAATTACAAGTAGAAAGGATCTGGCCACTTGTGACTTGCCTTCAGAATGTGAATTGATCCATCTGCGGTCTTTTGGACAAAGTTCTGAATTTTTTATCCAATACTCAGGGATCTGTGCCCTACAGACTTCATTATTCACACAGATCACTGTTAAAATAATACACTTTTTAGCTATAAATCCCAGTGTTGATAAATGAAACAGTTGTGTCCCTTTTTTTGCCCCCCCTTCGTTTTTCTCATTAAGACTTGGTGGAAGTTCTCGAGTTGCACTGAAACTATTGAATGAAAGTCATAAATAACTAAAAGCCATATTGTCTTCCAGGGGTTGGATTGCCACACAAAATAGATTCTCTCTTAAAAGAGTTTTTTCTCTGCATCAGTCCTGTATGAAAGGACTGTGATCCAGCTTTCCAGGCAATGTTCTCAGATGGCTTCTTTCCTGTGCCACAGTAGGCTTTAAATAGGCCATGTAGAGAAAGACATTGGCCATCCACAGGGATGTGGGTTTAGATGTGAGTTTTTTCAAATGATAAATGTGTATTTTCAAGGAGGGAGTGGTGGGGTTACTGAAAATAAGCTGTAAGACAAATGGTTTGGTTTACAATTTTTTTAGAAGACACTCTTTGGAAGACCAGAAAGCACTGTGTACTAAAAAAATATTTTTTGTAAATGTAGGGATAAATTTTTATACATTATTTAAATGATGGAGAAATATCAAGAAGATATTTGCAATCTCTGTCAATTACAGCTTGTGTTGTTCTATATTAAAAATCATGGCATAGAGCAATAAGGAGGAGCTCAAATTTGTTATTCTGACAAGAGGGGTTTTTTCTGGAAAAACATCAAATTGACTGTGTGCATATGGTCAAAACTAGGCAAGATGGATCATTAGTGCTTCTATAGAATATTTAGCCTCAGGATCTCTTAGTGTTTTGCAAACTTTAATTAATTCTTGCATTATTTTGGCAAGACAGGAAATAAAATTCTCCCTCCAGATTGCCACCTCATCACTAATTAGAGAATCTCTTCCAAGACTGCACACCAAACCAGTTCCCAGCAGAGGAGCTGAACCCGGGTTTTCCCTGCTCTAACAACTGCTGAGCCCTCACAGCCACAGCAAAGCAAAGTTAAAAGTCCTGCAGGTGTCTGGTTGCTCCTTGTTGAAAAAAAGCACAGAACCTACAAAAACCAGAATACAAATAAACTGTTGTCAAGGCCATTGGCTTCTGCATTTGTTAATTCTGCTCCAGACTCCCTTTATCTAACCTTGTAAATCAATTTAAAACTCTCAGCTTTGATTTGGACTTCGTCTGTATGATACGTAAACCTACTTAATTTGTGGGATGGTGGTAAAGAAAACTGAATTATTTTCACTGCCAGCTACATAGAACTTTCTTAACTGAGAGATCAAGTTAAAAGCTGTGGGGTTTATATTTCTAGAAATGTTTTCAGACCTTAAAGAAAACAGAGCAAGCATTTATTAGTGTAACAGTTTCCATTTCTATCACCCACTACTCCCTTTGAAATTACCATGGGCTCAGGCTCAAGAGAGGATTTCCCTTTTAGATTCATTTTCCTGATTACCATTGACATATTCATTATATTTTGAGGCTGAGTTCCAACAGTAGGTGCACTTGATAAAATTATGAGCTGTGTTCTAATGAAGAATTGACTCCAGCTGCAATGTGTATGAAATACTCCCAGTTCCTTACTCAGCTTTGACAGGGCTGTGTTTCATGGGACTGAGATGTGGTCTTACTATACCAGGACTTATAAAGCAAAGCAGTCATGGTGGTGATGCCATTATGATTTTTGCTTTTTCATATATCCCTCTCATATTCCTCTTGCTATACACTTTTATGCAGCTTTTATGTATCCCTAATGCTTTTAACCCACATACCTGTAATTCCCCAAACCTGATAAGTAGCTTAGACCCAAAGTTCTGTTAAGCCAAAAGACTGAACAGCAGAGTTGGGGGTCAAAACACCCCAGACACCAAAATTCTCTCCAGAACATATTTTGTAAACTGAGACAGACCCATGCAGGGGGGGACATTCCTCAATAGGGGCTTCCCTTGAGCCTCCCATTGGGGGATCTGTGCTAGATATGTTCATGTGCTGATGTGCACAGTTCTGTAATTGCATACACGGGGCATTTTGCTGGTGCCCTCTCCTGGGGTGCATCCAAGGATCTTTAATAAATACCAAGGGAAACCCCTTGCTCCTCTCTAACCCTGTCTGGCTTTTATTCTGAGAGCACAGGTTAAGGCATCAGTGGGGTGCATATATATCAGAGAAAGGTGCCAAAATCTCTTCCCTTTCATTCACAGAAATTCCTGTGCTGATGCTGACCAATGTATAAAACAACGAAACTGGCAATTTGACATTTTTAGTACAGTAAGCAGGATTTTATAACTTTTTCTTTGCCCTTATTTACACACGGTTTTTTTTTTAATAGATATCATTTTACACATTTTTTTCTTAGATACTGACACAACAGTGTGAGATCTCTTTCAAGTGATCTGAATCTGCTGGAGCCTGGAAAGAAGCCCTGGAGTGCAACAGTGTTTTGGGCGATAATTTACAACATTTTATGATATCAATCTCAGTCAAATTAACTATTTATGGCCTGGGGAGCTCTCACTATCCCACCTCACTTCATCCCCTGCAATCATTATTTTCTAAAGTAATGCCTACAAACACAACCAACTAAAACCTAAGGAATCCACGCTTTTTCTTCCTCTTCTCCTTCACAAATGTAGATGGGAGTAGAATTTAGAGAAAGGAGCAGAGGAAGGCTAAATGTCCTCTCTGCATTAAGTGTCTACCCCATGAGTTAAAACCTTCTGTATTGTTTGAAAAAGTGTGAAAAGAGGGTTTAGCTTTGATTTCTATCAAGCTCTGCTGCAGCACCATGGAGAAGTTTTGTGCCCTTTGACAGAACTCATGGTGTCCATTAAAAATGTCACTTTAGTCCTTTCACAAGAAGGGGTCAGTGTCAAGTGCAGGTGTTAGCCTGCAGTTAAAATCACACTTTTTTGGCAAAAGTTTGTGTAGTCAGCAGAATTCAGATCTTTGTGAATGCACAGGTGAGAGCACCTGGCATCACCTTATCTCTTGCAAATCCCACAGCCTCTCTCTCTTTAGGTTGACACAGTTTACAGAGGATTTGGGAAGTATTTAGAACACTATTGGCATGTGCAGGTAATTCATATTGATTGCTTATACAAAATACATCAAATAGGGAGGTAAATTTTTAAATGTTCTACATGATTTTTGCTTAATCCTCTGTTTTAAACCATGAATTCACTCAGGAAAGTTGTAATTTTCTTGATTCTAGCCATCACCACGATGTATGTGAGACATTGTCTCAATTCTACCTTCACCTTGTCAGTGCTTGATCATTAATTCTCTAATATCATTTAAATAGAAGGTCCCCTGGTGTGTCAGCAATATTTTCTCATATTAGTGACATCTGCTGTCTCTCTTACTTGTATTTGTGTAACCTATGGTGTATTTTCACCTATTTCTTTCCACTAAACCAATCTCTTAGCTATGCTGCTTTAGGCAGAACACTTAAAAATGTGGAGGATGTGCCAGTGGGTTGGCAGAATCAGGTATTTGCACGATGTTATTTTTATGTTAATCTGAAGTTTGACAAATATTCTATTTATATTCAGCAGTGCCTCTGTGTAATGAAACGTGTCTGTATGTATGTGCATATTTCTGGCTAAGCAGAACACAGAATAAAAGTATGATTTATGAATGGTGCCAGATTTCTTTCATGCAGCATGCAATAATCAATAACTAACAAATATAAACAGTCCTGTCATAATGCATTAACTACTGGGGGAGAAGCAGGTACATATATGTGTATTAGATTATAGATACACCCCCTTGTCTCCTCTTTTGCAAGCTGAAAATACAAACCAGCCCCCAAACTGCTGGCATGCAGGCCCACAGCAATTGCTGCACTGAGTCAGAGAATTAAGTGACTTATTTAATGTATGTAGGTGGGTGCAGATGCTGGGAGACAGGTATTAACTCTCATAAAGAACTAATTTCCTCTTGCATAATGTTGAGATCTGGGAAAGAGCGGAATTTTGGTCAGAAATAACTCCCCTAACTAAAGAGCAAAAGTCCCTCTGCACAGGTAGTAATTTTCACTGTTCACCCTTGGACCTGTGTCTGTTTCTAATTTCTTTAAGAAGGATAAATGAAGAGAATAGTTGTGATGAGACTACCATTAATAGCATTAATATGACACTATTATTATTATTATTATTATTATTATTATTATTATTATTATTATTATTATTATTATTATTAAATCTGTTCTTCAGTGGTTTCCAGACAGATAAAAGTACCCTGGGATGTTGTACTCTGCAAACTGGGCCCCTGCCAGAATCCAGGTTAAAAGTAAAAATTTAAAACTGCAGGTCAACATTTTGTTGTTGTTTTTGTTTTTTGGTTTGGTTTGGTTTGATTTTTGGTTTTTTGTTTTTTGGGGGTTTTTTTTAATCACAATAATTTCTGCTGTTTGACTCACCTTGAAATCCCACAACCTTCTGGATGGGAAAAAGAACAGGAGTGACTGGCTGGAAGAAGCTGTAAGAGGGGGAACAGTAAGAGGGAGGAACACAAAGGGAAGGTAATTATTAAGCTGAAGGAACACTGAAAACCCCTGATTAAAGTTTTCATGAAACTAAATTACTCATCTGGCTCTGAGGATGTCAGGGTGGTTCTCAATTTTTTAATTAACTTCAGTTAAAGAAGCACATTTCTGTGCATGAGGTGAGGGAGAGGAAGGGAAAGCATCTTGGAAAGGACAAGTGGGGCTGGAATTGCTGATCTTTGGGAAGTTCCTGTTCCTTCCCAAGGGCTCTTGGGCATGGGAATTCCCTTCCCTGGGCCAGAGTACATGGGCTGTAATCCCAAATCAGGCTTCATCCATTTGACTGAGATCAGACTCAGCTGCCACCTTCTTCTAGCAGCTGTCACCTAATCTGCAGTCCATACTCAGGAACCCCAGATTTTAGGCATCTCCAAGTTCCCATTCCCAAGGGATGTTGAGTTTATTTTCCCTGCTGTACCTGGACCACGACTCAAATGCCTCCTCAAGGCTGGTGCAGGTGATGGTCCCAGCCTTTAGATCTTTCACCTCCATCATTTGTCAAATGCTGTCAGCACTTCCACTCTTCATTGGATCACCTCTTTCAGAAGATCCAGCATCATCTTTGGTCTTTTGGACAAAGTCAAGTGCATTATAAATTTCCTTTCATTAATATTTTTACTGAGACTCTACCAGCAAGAGACAGGGTTTTTTTCCTTTCTTCTCTCGTCTCAGAAGGCTCTGTGCCCTCCCAATGTGGTCAGGGTGTTTCTTTCTGCATTCATAATGAAAAAATAATTCTCTGGAAGAGGCATTTTGGAACATAAATGCAAGTGTTCGAGATACCTCATCTTTAAATACACATTTCTATGGAGGGTTTTATTGGTTGTATTTTTCTTTAAAAATACCCTAATTCTTGCATAAGATAGGCAGAGGAGTCCTGGTTTCTCTGATCATATTTCCTAGCTGTTCAAAAAGGGAATGAGGAAAGGAATGGAATGAAAGATGAAAAGATGGTTGAGTGTGCAATGAGAAGGAGGTGCAATAACTAATGCACAGTTAGGTATAGCCAAGGAAGGCTGGAGCAAAGAGTCAGGTCATTGCCACAGGGAAGAGAAGTTCCTGCCTAAGAAAAAGCCAAAAGTTTCCCTCTGTGAGAGGGAAAATACATTAAAGATTGATGCTACTGCCCAGCTTCAGTTCCTGGATGATATTTCTCTAACATCTTTGGTAAAGACATTAGGAAACAGTCTCTTGTACAGATCTGCCCTGATTTTGGTATTGCTCCTGTACCTCCTAAATTGGCAGTCATGCATCTGGTTCCTTCCACTTCTGATCCAGAGACAGCACACTCCTTAAATTAGGCTTCCATTTATCTTAGTTATCTTGATTTATGCAGTGTTCTGTGGACCATTCATCATACAGCTAATCTTGAGTAACCTTGAATAATATTTTAATCTTGCTGCCCCTAATTTTAACCTTTCTTTCTCAGTGTTAGCCTGGGAGACTTCTCTTTCTTCCCTGAAAAAATACCTGTGAAATCTTAGCAGATATCTCATACTTTCCTGTTACATTTTTCTCCCCAACTCTTTCCTTCTTCTCAGCAGGTCTCGTTCCCCACCATGATTAAAATGTTGGCAATGTCTGAGGTGTTTAAAGAGGCACCTCACTGCTGTGGTAGTGACTGCCTGCAAAACCTGGCAAATTTCACAGCACAGAGTGTTTTAAACATTGCTTCTTACCCCTTCTCAATATATGGGTTATTTAATTTGGGTTTATGAAGGTATTTTTATCAGGAGTTTTTGCTTCTCAAGAAACTTGGGAATGTTCAAAACTTTGTTAAATTGTTTGGCAAATCCTGTGTGCCTCTAGACCAAATTGCTAACTGAGGCAGCAAACAATACCTCCCAGCCATTCTATTTCAGAGTCCATTCTTCAGGGACTAGATCTCATTTATTTAAAGTTTAATGCACTTCAAACCTGAGTCACGTCCTCTGTTAGCGTTCTCCCACACTCCCATGATCTGTGAGCTTCTGAGGACGTGTTTAGCTTGGTTTCTTCCCAGCTAGATCTCCTCTAGGCTGCTTTCTGCAGCTTGTCCTTCCCTTCAGACCCAAGTATGATAAATTAGGATATTTCCATACCTAGGCTCTCTGGCAACAGCTCTGCAGTGGTCCCTGGCAGCAGAACTGAGTCTTTTCTCACGGTGATCTCAAGGCTTCTTCTGGTCTGGGCCCACCTAAGCCTGAAATCAAGCCTGCCTCCCTCAGAAAGGGGTCACTCCACTCAGCCTCACTGATACACACTGATTCACTAGGAGAGAATCCTCAAATCTATCCAAAGGTTTGCACTTCTTCCTGTATTACCTTTCTACTTCCTGTACATGCTTATTTTTATTTAGGAAAAGAAATGGAACAATAAAACTAATCACTCCATATTTTGTTAGCAAGTTTATGTGACTGTAGCATGAAAAATTCAGAGGCCATGATAAAAATTTATTCTGTAGCTCAATGTAGAGTGTGAGGATCTAAAAGGTCTCCAAACAGCAAGCAATTTCACAAACTATACTCTGTGAATGGTAATTCAGGGTTTACTAAGCACAGAATTACAGCCTAAATGAGTTTTTGCCTTTGATTTCTGCAGAGTTTAGTACTTCAATCTGAAAAATTAGCCAGACACATCCAAACTGTGCAGTTCTTACCATCTCTGCAAAGCTGTTTGGTGAGAGTTTAGAACCAGACTTGTTGCCTTTGCTTTCTCTAGAGCTCAATTCAGAGCACCTGACGAGTGCAACTTGAACAGAGCGAAGGCACAGCTTTGCTGCCTCTCCACATTGTCGAGTTCCTGCTCCTCCTTCTGCTGAGAACAAAAGGGGCAGGAAAGTTTTTAGTGAGAGATTTCCCACAGGAGTATCTTTTGCAGGCTGGGATGTTTGCCAGCAGTACAATACACAATAAATAACACTCTTTGGTTAAAGGCCTGAGTATAAACAGGTTGGATGGGACCCTGAACAGCCTGGTTTAGTGGAAGGTGCCCCTGTCCATGGTAGTGAGGTTGGAACTGGATGATTTTTAATTTCCCTCCCAACACAAACCATTCTATGATTTTATGATTTCAAAAGTTCTCCTAGCAGGAAGCAAGAAACAATGCTCCTGGAGACCTCCTGCAGTTAGAAAAAACACCCCAGCCCCAAAGTCTTGTTGCTCTAAAATCAAGGCACTGCACTCAGTTTCCCTCCACGTCATAGCAAAGGGATGCTTGGAATTCCTTGCTTCCCATTCCATTAGGTAGTCTGAGATGCCCATTCTTAACTCTCAAATCAAAGTTGAAACAGTACCTGCATGAATTTTCAAGCTTTTGTTGCAGGGCACTCAAGTTTGTTCTCTTTTCCCTCTCATTTACCAAATACCTTTCCAAAAAAAAAAAAAGCAAAATTCTGGAGATCCTGAGTTTCCCTTTGTCTTTCTTGTTGGAGAAGGAGACAAAGAAGATGAACATATAAATAGAAAAGCTCCTACACAAAGACTACTTGTGTTCCTTCTGGGATAAAGCAAGCAAACAACTTTTTTGTGGACCAAATTTTAGTATATTTTTAATTTCTATTTGGGAAAGGTTCTGTATTTAAGAAACAAAGGATTGGTCAAAAAATGTTTTGAACAATTATGTTGTGTCATCTTTTTGGAAAAGATCCTCCTTTTATATCAGGTAGTTCAGAAATAGTATTAAATATTATAAGAATTTGAGTTCCTTTTTAGCAAACACAAACCTGGAGTAGAAAACATTACCAACCTTATAAAATGGATCAGTTTCAACAAGAAAAAATAGACTTATATTCTTTGCAGAAGAGATGAAAGATATTTGAACTGTCCATCAATAATTAAAGTAGCACTGAATATGATAATACCTTTCCATCTGACTGTGTGGTAGATAGTTGAATAAATCCACCTTATTTTCATTTCATTTTCATCCAACAAGAGTTCTACTATTTGTGTCCAAAAAATACTGCCTCTTGCAAACATTTCTGAATTACTGGTGAATTTTTCAGGCCATGTCACAATGCCAATAACATGGCACCTCACTGAAAAGCTGTTGAACCTAAATTAATATATGCATTTATTGTAAACCAAAAAAAAAATTAGGTTTACTCTGAGTCTTATTTTTAACTTAAATGACTTTTCCATAAAAAGTGAAATCATACAAGTGAAAATAAAAAATGCATGGCTTGAAAACACAGTAAATGCTGTCCTCCTAAGGTGACTTTTTGTGGAGATGCTGAGAACTGCTCATATGCAGTGAGTCAGGGAAAGTGAGATTGTCCCCTGGCAGCTCCTGGCAGCTGTGAGAGGATGTGTTGGATGGGTGTCATGTGGGGATGGCCCTACTGAAACAGTTACTGCTTCAGCTCCATTGATTTTGGCAGGAATCTCCCTGACACAGAGCTTGATATTGAAGGATGCTGACCTCCCTTATTACCCCAGGAGATGGAGGTCTCAAGAGCTTCACTGGAGACTATTTCCTATTGATTTTCAGTCAGCTTGTTGTGACATGGATCACATTAATCTTGCAGGATGAAGGCAGCAGAGCAGCACCACAGCAGACAGGATGGCCTGGGCTGGCTCTGTTTGGGGTACAGTCCATTTGCAGCAGCTTGGGTGCAATCCAGGTGTGAAATGTTTACGGCAAATGACCTGAAAAATCGGCAATTTTCAAAATCAGGGGGTGCTTTGCCGAGGTTTGCAGGGTAACCTCCCACAAGCAGAGGCTGCAGGCTGGGGTTTGAGCTGGGGGTACCTCCAGATAAGGGAGAAGGCTGATAAGAAGCTGACCCTGTGGAGGTGGGATAGTGCTGTTGTCTGGAATAAAACACAAAACTAGTTCCAAACAGTGTTAGAATGATAATATACAAACAAATCTTCAATTGAAAGCCTTCAAGGTGCCCAATATGGTGATATGCACACCTGATACATTATTTCTACAATTTTATAAGATCAGTCGATTAGTATACCTATCAAATATTTTCCAATTAGAAGAGCAGTTGGTGAGGTGATTTTCCTCCAGGTTCTGCCCCATTAGAGCCCTCCCACCCTGATCTTTTAACCCCACACTTTATTTTGTCTATGCTGTATAATGCAAAATAAAATATCCTTGCCAGACTAAAGGCGAGACTAAACAGAATTCCAAGACCGTATTAGTAAGGGTTTGTTAAATTATGGGAGAAGGCAGGAAAAGTACTAGAAATTAGAACTGTGTATTAACAGTCTACAATGTCACAAAAAAATATAAAAAAGCTAAAAATCTTTAGGCATCAGTACTTTTCATCATGCCAATTTGGCTCAGGCACAGATCTCCCCCCTGGGGAGGCACCAGGACATTCACCTAGGGAGGTGTAGTGAGCTGAGAGGAGGGACCTGGGTGTTCCCATGTAAACCTGAGCATTTATTAACCCTTTGAACTTTGTGTTCCATGGGTTTCCCCCACGCCAGATGGACCAAGGCAGGACCATCAACCAATGGACAACAAAATTAGAATAACCAAGTCCTATGCCTGGATCCATGGGTGGTGATATCTTTCTACTCTTATCCTTTCTTTCTCTTTCTTTTTCTTATACATTTTCTTCTGTGTTATTTTTATGCTTTTATATTGCTGTATTTCTAGAGGTAATAACCAAAATTGCTGCAAAGCTCCTTTCCCATTGCAACCATACTGCCCTAAAATAAACCCCACATATAAACACACACACACATAGTCTGGAAAATAATTGAGCATGAAAAAGATTGAGGATTCCCAACTCTTTTTAAACAGACTGCTGCTCTTCTGTGAAGAAACTGAAGAGAAGAAGTCTCTATGATTCCAGCATATTACTATAGGAAGTAATGTTTTGTATCTTCTCATGACATTGTATGTCTTTAGAAAGCATTTTTAAGGTACCAAAACCTAAAAATAAATCCTGAAACTAATTACTAAAATTCAAATAGCAACTTGGAAAGACCAATGGTTTGGGAAGAGACATAGGTATATGTGACATAAAATGTATTTTTGGTTTAAATACTTGTACACACACTCCCATAAAGCCAATCCCAATTCTTTAGCACAAGTTTAGGTGTTTCTGTGTGTATAACCCTCACAGAATAAGATAAGTATTCACTAAATAAAGTCTTGCCATATTTATACAGCCAAAGATTAATTTCTATCATTTTCATTCTGTGATTACTTAGATATCCCAAGATTTTTTTTTTTTAATATCATAATTTTATGTTCCTCACTACAACTGCAAGTTATCTGCCACACTCACAATGAATCCTATCTTTCTTTGTGGTCATGCATCAGTGCTACTCTAACTCTTTAAAGTTGGTTTAGATCTCCAGGTGGTTTTTTAATGTTCCATTACTTTGGGATTCTAATGCACTTTCCTGTAAGCATTTCAAGAGAGAAAAAAAAAAAAAAAAANAAAAAAAAAAAGGAGAAAAAATAAAAGAAGCCAGCTGAAAAATAAACTCCATTACAATTTCTTCTGTTCCTCCAATGCTCATGTGTGGTAAAAATGTTTGGAAGACAGCCCTAAAAGAGGGTGGCCAGGGCAGAGACCTGGGGTGAGGGGATGCAGGATGCAGTGGGGCACTGCTCACCCACCCCACTACACTGCCCTTACCTGTGTCCTGCCAGAGCCCCCAAAAAGTCAGACATTCTCAAACAGGTATTAAATGAAAGCAATATGAAAATAAAAGTTTTAGTACAATAAAAATTAAGATGACAACTGCACATTTCTTCCTCATAAAGTTTCAGCCACAATTACTTTTCTGATGAATATTAAGTTATGTATCTGCTGCAATGTTTAGAAAACCTTCTTTAACTTCATTTTTAAAAAATGTATTTTCTTTGTTGAAAAGAAAGGAGAACAAGTTGACCAAAAGTGCACAGAGTAACATTTGGAAAAAAAAAAAAAAAATTCAAACCCACAGAGGAAAATATGTGACAGGATATACTAACCATGAAGCAAAGGAAGTGTTTGCAGGGACATCTCTGAACCTCTAATTTTACTGACACTCTTTTGCTGTGTGAGAATGACTGTTAATTAGAGCAAGGAGTGAACACTTGAATGAGCAACACTTGGATCAGAATCTCCCCCCACGGTGGGCAGGAGCAGAGGTTGTGATGCTCACCTGGGCCATTCTCCAGTGGACACCAAGGTCTGGCAGCATTGCCAGGGAGAGCTGAGAGCTCCTGCTCAGAATGAAATGACCTCACCATGGGGGCCTTTCACAGGAGGGAGGAGAGGCAGATTGGGAGGGCTGACAGAATTGGGATTGCCTGCACCCTGGGGAACACCCCACCCCTAAGATCCTGAGCAAAAATCTGAGCCCAACGAGGCCATTTCCTAACTCTGCATTCAATTAGCTCCAACCAACCAAAATATCTGAGTTATTTTCCTGAACGTTTTAGGGGCAACTGAACCCACAGAGCTTGGCTAACTATGGTAGGCCAGAAATATCAATCCATTTCACAGGTCTAATTGGCATAAGTTATTCTTGCTGGGTGTCTGGGGAGTTGTATTCCTGCCAATTCCTCTTGAAGATTGTTTACTGTTTTGATGTGTTAGAACCTTTTATCATATTAATTATTTATGCCATCAGTTGGAAGAAAAAATAATTGTAAGTAAATGCTGGCTGACTATTGAGAGGGTTTAAAAAAACCCCCACTTCAATAAGCTTGGATACAGACAAAAAAATCCCCAGTCTGTCTTTAAATTCTTCTACACATTTATTAATGTGCTCAGAAAATGATTTTGTACAAACTGCTGGTGCACTTCTTTAATTAGATAAAAATACGTGTCACCAAGAACTTGCACCCTCCCAACTCCTTAATTCTGCTTATAGAGAGCAAGACAACAAATCCATCTGGAATGCTTTTCCCATCACTAATAACATAAACCCTGTTTGTTAGCTGACTTAAACATAGAAATAAAAAGCAGATCTTACACCAAAACACAGCCTGTGTAAACTCCTGCCTGTAGGCAGTACATCCATGGGAATGCCTGGGAAGAAACCCACTACTTACTACATTCTAATTAATTTGTGATAAATTGAAAACCAAAGGCAGTATCTTTAACGAAAAGGGAAAAGTTCTAATAAATGTTAACAAAATTACAGCTTCATGGCATTTTATTACTTAAATTATTGACCAAGAAGAGAATTTTCAAACTTGCTCATTTATTTTGAAGAGTTTTCTTCATGTTTCTTATTCCCATCAGATGATTTTTGAGGTGTTTTTTATTTTGGGAAAAAAAAAAAATTATCTGAGATGCTTAAATGCAGACTTGTCAGATAAAAACTGCAAGTCAAAAGAGAGCATCATTCTTTAGTGTTTGACAGACAAAATACAGTTTAAAATGACAAATAAATGGCACAAGTAACTTTTGGTGGAGTGTTGGGAAAATAGGGGAAAAGGTCTTTCCAATTAAACATAACAAAACCCATCAGTTGAATAACAGTGCCTCTGGAAATACAGAGAGTGCATCTCATTACATGCAAATTCAAATTTAAACAAGAACAGCCAAAACCAGCCAAGTGCTCAGTTCTATCTCCTTTCCTACATGAATAAAAATTCTACCAAAATACTTTGGACCCTAATTTTGTAGACAAGATTTCAAACACAACATTGCTACCCCCAGAGGGAGGGCCATTTTTGGGGGGTGTCCTGTGCAGGGCAAGGAGTTGGACTTGATCTTGTGGGTCCCCTCCAACCCAGGATATTCCATGACTCTGATTCTGTGAACAGGAGCATGGACCAAAACAGTGCAGGAAAATGATTAATTTGAAAACTAAATTCCCACATTCAATAGGCAAAACTATTTCTTTCCCTGGCAGAATAGCTGGACACAAATTCCAGTTTTGCACAGCAGATGAGAATAATGCATGAGAGAGCTGCCTTGACAGCAACCTCCCAGCTGAGAGGGACGTCATTGCACAGCAACTGGGACACTTTCTTTTGCACAGAACAGCAAAAATCTTCTGGTCCAGGACATCAGCTGTGTTCTCTTCTTACTTAAAAATGCTTTAGATGATGAGGCAGCTTAATTTGTTTCTTCAAATATGATCAAAGTAGAAATTCTATTTTGTCTGTAAGGGAATAATAACTTCACAAAAATCAGCTAACCAATACAAACCCATTCACACCTCAGTTATCAGAAAAGGATGTATCCAAAGTTTATTTAAATCATTTAAATTATATTATTAAGTCTAAACCCCCTCATTCCTAGGGAACACATAACTTTTCCTCTCTGAGTCTACAGCAACAATTAAGTTTGTCTCTGTACTGATATGAATTAGTTATGCTATTGCACATTAATGCTGTAGAAAAATGAAGCTGTTGACAATCAAAAGCTGACAGTGCTGACAACTTAAAAACTGCAGGGTTAATTTCAGATTAATTCAAAACAAATCCTATTTACCAAATAATAGCTTAACGACTTTTAAACCAAGTAATATAGGCTTGAGGTTTTGTTTGTTTGTTCTCTGTTTTGTTTGGGGTGGTTTTTCTCAAAGAGCAAACAATGATAGTCTGAATAAGAAATGTTCTAAGTAATGCCTAAATAAATATTCAGACTGAAAACTTTCTTCAACACTACAGTAAAAAAACTATAATGAAGCAAAGTAATGACAAAATGGGATATTTCTGCTCTTTGGTGTTTGCTTTTGCCTTATTTCTCCACAGATTTTCAGGGTAAGTTTAAACCTTAGTGAACAAAAAGATAATCCAAACAAAGAATATCATTTTTACCACTGTTAAGTTATTCTGTGGAGCAGTGCTGAGTGCAGTACCTTAACATCTCTTAGAATTGTGGCCTTCAAACAAGACACTATCACAGTTCATCAGTTTTTATTTGTTTTCACAATGCTGTTTTCTGAAGAAAAATGCACAAACTGTTGGTATTTGCTGTCCCTCAGTGAATGCTTGGGATGAACAGTTAAGGAATGGTCAGGATGAGCTCCTAAGGAATGGTCCTTGTGTAGGATCTCCTCCTTGCTCCCTGCTTGCCTCTTCTCCTGCTGGGCATGGCCTTATCTCTTGAGAGCACTATGGAATTTGATTTCTTCTACAGCTTTTGACTGCATCAGGACCTAATTCAGATTTCCTGCCAGGCTACCCAGTTCCAGAATGGGGAATTATGCACCAGGCTATGCCACCTGGGCTATTTGGGGTCCTCTGTACTTTCCTGGACCGTGGATCTGGCAGCAGCATTGGGCTGACAGGAGCTCTGCTGGGAGTTTCTCTGCCTGGGTGTTTCCAGAGGGGTTGAATTGACAGGGAAGAGCCTGGCAGTCACTGCTGTGGTGCCCTTTGTGACAGGCTAGAGTGGCTCTTAAGTAGTAATCAGCTCCTATTAAGCAACTTCAGCATGTTTTTCTAAAACCTGACCCCTGTCCAAGGCAAGAACAGCTTTAACCAGTGGCTTCACTCACTCAGAAACTTTCCATGGCCCCAGCTCAATGCAGGCTGCAGGAAGCCTGGATGGCAAAGCTTCTTGGCCCTGAGGGCACATTAAAAACCACTCAGAAAGAGCAAATTCTCCCAGGTTCATAGCACCACTCTCAGACTATCACAGCTCAGAGGACCTGGTGCTCAGGATTTTATAAAGAGATTTTTTTCCCATACAAACCGACACTAGGTTTTCCTCTGTTAAGGTCCTTTGGGAACAGCTAGTGCAAAGAAGTTAGTCCTCCTGCAAGGTATGAAAGTTAATCCAAGCATTTCCACATCCTGTGGGAGGCTGGCTCAGGCACTATCCCTCTGAGGAAGCTTCTTCTTGCCTCTGCAGATCCGTGTTTGAACACCAAGAGAGAGGCTGAGCAGGAGGGCTCTCAGGTGATGAGATGTTCCCAGTACCCAAGAGCAACACAAAGCCAGAAAAAGGACTCTCCAGTTGTGTGAAGAGTAATTTCTACAGCCTGTTGAGTGCTGTGTTCTTCCTAACATCCTGTCAGCACAGTATTCCCTAGGCTTGGGCTCGCTGCTGTTTTCTCTGTCTATGGAGAAACCACCCTCCCAGGTTCTACACTGAAATTGGGTGTATCTTCTGCACCCTCTCTTGCTGGCCTCCATCTAAGGCTGGCTCTTTGCTCTCAACATAGAGCCAGGCAGCTGTAATTATTGCTTTATGTGCCTGATACATTTCATCTGAGATAACACATTTCAGCTGGAGGCTGATTTGACAAAGGGAACCTGGAAAAACAGATTTGTTTACACTGTCAGGCTGGCAGCATGTGGATTGCTTGACTTCTGGGTTTTTTTTGTTTTTCTTTTTTTTTTTTTTTTTTTAAATTTAAAAAAAAGCCCCTCTTGAAGTGGTTTTCAAAAACTTCTCTTCAAAATTTAAAA
>VZTR01033401.1:152591-177869 GCA_013400775.1 Chaetops frenatus | reverse complement strand
TTTTTTTTTTTTTTTTTTTAAAGAAAGGCACTCTCTGAAGTGGTTTCCAAAGTACTGCTATCAAGATTCAGAAAGTTAGTCTTTTTCACCATTGCAAAATGTGGCATTTATAGCTCGCTTGTTGAATGTTTTTTGGGGTTTTTTTTCCCTTGTGTATGAGTAGCTCTCAGCACATTGTAAAAGGAAAACTTGAAACATCCATTAGAAATAATTGAAGCTGGGGGAAAAAAAAAAAGTGAACGGATAAAATCACCAGTCTTTCACTCCCATAGAAAAAGGCCAAGAAGGGCATTTCATAACACAAGCCAAAGGAAACTTTTCAAACTTAAGCCTTCTCAAGAGTTTAGGGCAAGTGTCCTGCAGTTCAGTAGATAACCAGGTCATATGCACAAAACACCTTTATTTTGGAGCAACTACAGTGAGGTTCTGTGCTTCAAGTCAGTTTTCCTTGGGATTTTTATTACTGATCTATATACTAAAATAATGTACAGCATTGAATATTAATTCAATTGCCATGCTGACTCTTTGCATTCAGGTGATTTCACTTCAAAATTTTTCCTGCATCTGTAAATTCAATTATCAAACAATAAACTCTTCTGCAGCACTTTGTTCTTTGCCTACATTGTTGGGTCATGTACAATTTTTCTTGTTTCATATACATAACCTCACTCCTCCCTTTAATGGCCAATGTTGTATTTCTGTCCATTTACTACTCAGAGTAGCTGCTACAAGCTCTGTAGGATGAGAGTGGACTTAAAATGCAGCAGGTTCAACTCAGGAAAAACTTCAGGAAGAAATGGCCAGCAAAGCCCTGGGAGAGACTCTCCAAGGAGGCTCAGCTGGAGATGTTCAGGGACAGATCAACAAAGCTCTGTGATGAGAGAGGGTCCCCTCTGGGATCTCCTGGTGCTTGTTCTTTTCTTCTTGTTCAGTGATTTCCTAGGAAATGCCCTGTTTATGCTGACAAAGTAGAGCATGGAGTTACCTCAGGACTGACACAAGTGTGACATCCCCTCATTGCCACTGTTCCTCCTGTCCCAAAGAACAAGAACTTCCTCCTCCACTCCCCAGGAGTGGCCTCCAGTGAATTGTTTGAGCCCCAATGCCAACTCCCCCCCATCCCATCCCAGCCTCTAGAGATCAACCCCTTCCCATCCACACCTTCCCCCAGGCACATCTGCCCCTGTCTCTGGCAGCCTCTGACTGTTCTTTCTCCTCAGCTCCATAAACCTCCTCTAAATGTTCCCCCATGGCTCCCCACTGGCCATCTCCACACTGCTGTTCTTCAGGAAATCCTCTTTGTCCTCCTGCTTCCCGTGGCAGTGTGAACATCCAGGGACTGCAGAGCAAGAAAGGAAGGCACAGAAACCATCCCCCAGTTGGAAGTGGTTGTTTTCCTTCAGTTGTCCTGTGAATAGAAGGTCCCTCCTGCAAGTCCAGGTTGTCTTTTTTATTTCCATTGGACATTTTTTCTGAAAGCTCTGTCTTGAAGGTGAATAATTTTTAATTGTTCATGGGATTTTGCTTCCTAATATTTTGCAATTTTATAGCCAGCTCTGTGAAAGGTTCTTAAAGCGCTTTCCAGATGATAAATTAAGGCTTTCAAACATTCTGTGCTGTGGCAAACAAAATAATGAGGAAAGGAAAAGCAACTCACTTACCTCCAGCTGAACAGTTGGTCTTCAAAATACCCAAGAGGAAGACCCCAGCTTTCACTGCTTACCCTTGTACTCTAACATAACTGCATTGGTTGAGAAAACTGCAATCAAATATTTTTCTCCAGTGCTTCTGTTGATCATGGCTCCCTATTTTATCATGGAGAAGGCTTTATGCATCCACCAGAGCAGGTCAATAAACCTGATTGTATTTTCTAGACTTTTCTCCACTATTTGTTTCAAACTAAGTACCACAAATGTATCTTACTCTTTTGAAATGCATGTGTAAATAAATAGATGTGTATACTATAAATATAAAATAAAAACTATGTCTTCTACTACTTCACTGAGAGTAGAGTCCAAAAAAATATAGACTTTCCTAAAAAAGTGTTCTGCAGGAAAAATTCACAGGAGATATTGTGGCAGAAGTCAAATAGGAAAGGGCAGTTGAGTTGTTTTCTAGGTGTTTTAGGCAGCAAAAGTAGTCAAGAGTTAGGTGTTCCCAAGTATTCCTGTTTGCCTTCCCTCTCTCAGTTCATCAGTTTCACAAATGAAAAATTGACTTTTAATGTATTTGAGTGGCTTAGGAAAGCTTGGAAAGGGAAATTATCCTGAGGACTATTAGAGATGCATCTTGATTTATTTTGTATTTAACATATTAGTAAAGGAAAAAGAGAGTTAAACATGCTGCTGAGTTTTAGGAAGAAGAGGAAAGAAGCCACACTGAAGGAAAGAAGTAACACATATGAGACAGAGAAGCTAAAATGAGAAGAATCCACATCAGGGTGAATTAAGTCATGAATTCAGCTCAGTTCAATCACCAGTCTTCCTAACTCTGCCCTGATGGCACCTCGGACAGGCTTGATCATCAAAGGATGCAAAAAGTGCCCCAGCACTGTAGTAGCACAGAAGGAAATTTTTCAGAGAGCACTGTCAGGGAACAAACGAATCTTTAGTCCTTGGCTGCTCACTCCCTGCTGATAATCACACAAAGGGAGGCTCCAAGCAGAGCCACAGTGTCCCTGCTGTGACAGCCTCAGCATCCAAGCAGCTCCTGTCCCCTGCAGCTCACCAGACCCTCCTGGTGCCTCATCCCCTGACAGGTTGCACCAGTGTGGGGAGATTTCCACCTGCAGCCCAGGCAGGATTTGGTGGTGGTCAGAGCAGAGTCTCCCACCTGCCAATGTCCTTTAGCTGCTTTCTTTGCTCTGGGAAATCTCTTGAGCTCAGCTGCCACTTCAGAGCCCGTTGTTTCTGCAGAGCAACAAAATGCCCTGGTGCTACTGGCTTCCCTTGGGAAGATTTGCTCCTGAAAAAGCTCCTGATCAACAAGTAGCAGCTTGAACACAATGCAGCTGAAGCACTGACCTGGCAGGACCTGTTGCAAGCTCGGGAGCACAATCTCAAGCTGTCACAAATGTGAGCCCCTTGCAATTCCTTCTGCTGTTCACAAGGTTTATTGGACAATGTGAAAATGCAGTGCTTCGTGGTACTGAAAGGCATTGCTTCATTATCCCACATAAACTGGCATAAAATATAGTAATATTTTATGGGTTTTACTGCTAACACTGTGTCACAGTGAAACCTGTGCTTGGCTAAGGGTGCAAAGCATAAATATAAGGAAAAGCTGCAGGAGATAAATGGATCCAACTGATGGGAATCTATTGGGAATGGCCATTAACACTCCTGAGAAACACAATGATGCATTTCTGATCAGAAAATCCAGGCATTTTATGAGTAGGTTTTAATTTAGTAAGAATCTAAGGGTGTCTGTTGTGCCACAATTAGGTCAAGGTCTCCCTCTCAGAGGTGCTCCTTTCCCACAGAGCAGAGCAGGTTCTCTCTGTGTGTGATTTGCTGCAAGCCAGCAGAGCTTGGTGTGCTCTGCTGCACATCACCTGTCATTAGCACTTAACAGGAGTTCATTAACAGGGTAATTTCACTGTGATGCTGCAGCAGCCACTGCTAAAGCATGTGCCAGAAACATAACTGTTTATCCATAAATACCCATTTTCTTTTATTTTGGTAATAGAGCAATATGGGTTTTCTTCTAAAGCAGCCAGACTGTTTGTTTGGTCCCTGCATGGCTTATGACTGAACTGAAGTGCAAAGTGCTTGCTAATTACTGGAAAAAGAAGTCATCTTTAGCATCTGCTGCCAGTCTGACCTTCCTGGGAAGGTGCATTCTGTAGGAAATTAGAAGGAGAAGTGGCACGGAGTGAAATGAAGTAAACACAATCAGTCAAGCAAAAAAAGGCAGATGCTGCACATGTTCCTGTCTTCTAATGTGTGCAAGTGCCATGGATGTGGTGAGGGTGTTCTTTCTACAGGCCAGAAAGAAAAAACACAAGCTAATAGAATATATCACATAACATAATAATATAATTAATAGAATGTAATAATAAAGCCTAACACAAACCACTGCCCTCCAATACTGAGAGATCTATTTCAAAATATTTTACTGAAATAGTATTTTCTGCCCTAAAAGAACTGACAAAAAATCTGATCTTCAACAAGCAGTTTGGGAGACTTAAATGTTGGAGCTCCAAACTGTGCCCCAGGGGTGCCCAGCATGTCCTTGAGCAAGTGGTTCCTCCTTGCCTGGCTTTTGTTCCCTTGGGCATTTCCACTGGCACTCCTTAGGGACAGGGACTTTTACCATGTCACATAAAGACAGCTTTATCAAAACAATCCCTTCCCTCCCCACCCTCTCTCCCTCCTGTAATCCTACCAGTCTTCAGCTATTATTTGTATCAATATTTCTGTTTCGGGGGGTTTTAGGCTCCTCTCAGGTTATTGCAGTGCTTCTTCCTCGGCTCTTCTGAAGGAAACAAAGATTCAAATGTAAATTACTGAAAAAAAAAACCAGGCAGGCATCTTTACCAAGATGTATTTGTGTGGATTTGTGCTGGCAGAAGGATGCACCTGAAAGAGTGCTAATGGGAATTTGGCTCACAGGATGGATAGAAACCCAGAGGAGGTTTGTTTTCGCAGTGAGTAGTTCACTCTGTTGGAAGGCAGCAATCTGTATGAGGGTGTACACATATATATTTATCACTCTTTTTTTATGCACTCCCATAAAGATACTGTTCTAGCAGCTGTTTCAAATAAAAAAGCCTCTGTAACTGGCATGCTGGTAAAGAGCATTTGTAAAGAAAAGATCTTACTACACTGTGGATCTGTGTCCTATGCAGAACACTTGTCTTAGTTACAGCACTTCTGGATTGCAAGGTAGAGAAAACAAAGTATCAAAGTATATATATATACATACATAATTTTTTGTTGTTTTTGTTTGTTTGTTTGTTTGTTTCTGTTGTTGTTGTTGGTTTGGGGGTTTTGTTTGTTTGTTTGTTTGGGTTTTTGTTTTTGTTTGTTTGTTTGTTTGTTTTTTAGTTTTTTGGGGGTTTGGGGGTGTTTTATTTGTTTGTGGGTTTTTTGGAAGAACGGAGCCAAGTTGTTTAGAACTGAATAAAAGCATTCTGCAAATTGGAGCCTTCCATCAGAAACTCTTGATCCTGAAGGCAGAACAGGATGGGATTTAGGTCCTGGATGGGAACTTGGATTTGCATGTATTGTTGTCAGAGGAGTATTTTTAGCTCAGGGGCAGGCCAAAAACCAATGACATAGCTCCACTGAAATTTCATAAAATCAATTTCTAAGCCTTCTTGGACCTCAAAGTCAGTAAAATTCAATTTGCTTTAAGCCACAAACCATATTTCTTAATGTGTTTTGGTGGGCAGCCAACAGTTTGCATTTGACAAGGCCTTTTGTTCTGAGTGTGTTTTCTGAGCTTCTGGCATTCCCTGGGGAAGGCTTTTTCCTCTCTTCTGGATTGTTTGAAGGAGATGCAGACTCCTGTCCCACTGCTGAAGTTCCAAGTGCACAGAGGCTCCTCCTTGCACACACAGAAATGGTGGAAGGGGACAGAAAACTCCTCATTCTGCCATGGGGCTGTTGACATCTTCAGCCTTCCTGAGCTGAAAACATCCACAGCTTCTGGACTTTGAATTCATTAATCACATTATGACTTGGGAAAATTCTGCTGATTTGAGTATTTATTTTTCAAAGGCTGTGACAGTGAGTATTTAACAAAACAAGCAGGATTTTTTTGGTAATCTTCTTTAAAAAGCATCTGGCAGGAAGCAATACCTGTCCAAGCTACATCAAGTTGTGGCTGCACTCACATTAAAAAGAGAGGCTTTTTCTCTTGTATCACAAAATGTGAAATACAAGAAACGCACTGTTACAGCACTGCAAAGTATTTCAGCTGAGTTCCTCTAGAGCTACCCTGGTTTAACTTGAAGCAGAAATGGGAACAGAAGTTGGCTTCCAATTATTGTCAGAAAATTCATGATGACTGAAATACTCAGAAAAATCCCACATAGCTGTGATGAGCAAAAATCCTGCCAACTTGTGCTGCATCTAGAAGTGTAAACATGTCATGGCAGAGAGACAAAACTGCTTTGATTAGTGCAGGTCACTGCTGCTTTCTTCCAAATAGTTTCATTTTCCAGAATCCCGTTGTGCACATTCAACCCACTTTACTACTTCTGTGGGAGCAGAGACAGATTCCACACCTCTGCAAGGATTTATTTCTTTTTCTAAACCCTTGGGTGTGGGATGGGGTGCTGCTTTCAAGTTTGTCAGCAGGCTGTTCTGAAAAGGATGAATGATAAAGCAGGCTCTGATTGCAGGGATGTGTTTTGAGATGTGATGCAGGTAGGGAATGAGGGACTGACTAAAAATCTCAGAGAGTAGGGGGAAAAAGAACATGGGGAAAACATTTAATTCTTCAGGCTATTTCAAAAGGTGTTTGTCATGATTTTGAGAGGTCTATCATACACAGCAGGTGTGGATTTATTGCATCAACGTGCCCTTCATTAACTCAGAGTGCAGGCCTTGTGTCTGTGTTGTTCTACACACTCCCAAAGTTTTAGAGCTTCACTGATTTCTGCACTAGAGCTTGGGTGGCTTAGAAAGCAGGAAACAAGCACCCACTGCATAGAACTCATAATTTACCCAAAGATTAAAATAAAGATGGGTGAGATAGAGATAGAAATATCAAGGCTTTGGGGTTACAAGCTAAGCTGTTTGCATTTTTCTCTGAGATGCAGATATGTTCATCTAAGCCCTCTTTTTTTTTTTTTTTTTCTTGTCAAGTATTAAAAATACTTGCAAACAGCAACACAAGATATGAATATTTCAGTAGGGACTGGTAAAAGCTGAGATGTTATAATTGTCTTGAAATTGTCTTCCTTTTGACCCAACAGGAGGCAGTTCCAGTTCACTCTGTTCTGAGCAGTGATAATCCAGTAAAATCCGAACAATCTCCCCCCGAAGTCCACTGAAGCCAGAGAAAAGAACTGTTGATTTCAGCAAGTTGTGGGCCAGGCACCTCTGCTCTCAGACAGGCAGAGGGATGACCAGAAAGAAATTTCCATCATAGTTTGCCATTAGGACAGGATTTCAGAAGAACATCACTTAAAATGATAAAGAAAGAGATTTTACTGAAGTTAATAAAAATTATGAAAGTGTGGAAAATAGTGGTATGAATAGGCATAGACCTCTTTTTCAAGAATTTATTCCATAATAATTTCCTTGTTACAATG
Organism: Chaetops frenatus; assembly: GCA_013400775.1. Taxonomy (NCBI): domain Eukaryota; kingdom Metazoa; phylum Chordata; class Aves; order Passeriformes; family Picathartidae; genus Chaetops; species Chaetops frenatus. The sequence goes on along the minus strand of VZTR01033401.1, from coordinate 170,605 downwards.
AATTTGTGCATGTAAATATGACATATTTTTGTTTCCTTGGGAATCCCGTTATATTTTAGAGGGAAGCTTCTTTCTGTTGTCTCACTGCTGCCTAATGATAAAACAAGTTGGTTGATTTGTGTGGAATAGGGCATGTTGAAAAGAATAAAATAAAATACAAAAAAAAACCCAAACCAAAGCAAACCAAAAACCTTAAAGAAAGAAAAATAAGCTTAAGAGACTGCATCAGCTACTGCTGTGAAGTGAAACACTGTCCTCTTGGTGCTTTATCTCCACAAACTGGCCAGCCCTCACTGTTGACAGGGTGGCATTCCAGGCAGTCTGCCTAAACCCTTGGACAGATTGAAAGAGAGCAAGTTGACAGACAGTTCATAAATGTATATTTGTACCTATCTAGAAATATGTTCAGTATTTCCAGGGGTCACTGACTTCAAAGGAGTGTTGCTCTATTAGGACAAGAAGTTAGAATAAGAATCCCTCTTGAGCCACAGTAAAGGGCATATTATCATTTCTTCCAGAAATACTTCCAGTGGCTGATTGTACAAGCATTTTCATTAATATAAGACCTTTAATAAACCTCTCTTAATAACTACAAAACATGCATGGCATGTGGAAGATTTTTCTCTGGGTCTCTAACCTAAACATTTTCCCTCCTTTTGTCTCCTGCTTTCCCAGAGTTGTCAGCAGCACTGTGAGGGCTATGTCTGCTTCAGAACAATGAGAAATCCTGACTAGAGCAGCTGCCCCGAGGCAGATCTCAGCACTGCTGTCTTCTCTCTGAAATATGTGGCAATTCTAGTTAAAAATTGGCAGGAGAGTTGATAAAGCTGGAGAGTTAAATCTAAAGAAACATCATTTAGTAACTTTCTAATGCATAATCAGCAGCACCTCTGCCTGCACCCTCCAGCAGAGGAAAAGCCCCCACTTCACAGGGGTCCCTGGCCAGGTTCCCAATTCCTGGTTGTGCAAAAAGTTCCCTTCTGTCAAACCACCAGAGGGATGTCACAGCAATTTTCCTCCCATTCAAATGCAGCAAAGGAAACCTGCTGATTCAAAAACTTTCAAACCCTTCTTTGCAGAAGCTGTCCTGCCATTTGGAAGTCTGGAGAAATTAAACAGCAATGATTGTGGAATAAAACCAGGTAACTCAAACAAGGAGAAGGGAAACACAAATCTCTCGAGTCCAAGGTTACTGATTGGAGTATTTAGGGAGAACCTTTCAGCCCCTCAGCTGCTCCTGATCCAGGTTTGCAAAGATCTCTGGGTTTAGCTTTACCTTCAGGTCTACTCTTGGCTTCCTCTTTCCTTTCAGGAGCAAAACTGCTCCTCTCTTCCTATTTATTGCCACAGATCCCATGATATCTGATTTGCAACAAGTGCAGATTTTAGATCAAGCAGAATCTAGTGAAAGGATGTGAAATACATGGAAAGAATGTGCAATCAGATGAAAATGGTTAAGAGTTTAGTGAAGGGCTATTTAAAATGCAGGATGAGAAAAATTGTTGGACAGATGATGGTTGTTGTCTGAATTCCTGTTTTTCCAATTCTCCTGAGAGACACTGGAAGACCCCAGAAGATGGAAGACTAAAATAAAATCAAACTTTTAAAAGAGGAACCATGACTTTATCCTCAAAACAGATTTATTTTCCTCAGCGCAGATGATAAATACTGTTTGAGCCTTTCCTAGCTGTTCCTATAAAAATTCAGTATTTCCCTGCAGGATTCTGAATTTATTTTCAGTTATAGCATCTAGACCTTCAAGGAGAAAAAGGGAGACTACCAAACTTCCCTCCAGGCTGTGTTTTTCACCAAAGTGCATTGCCTGGCTCTATTCATCACCTTTTAGGTGCTTAGGGCTACAAAACCCATTCCCAGCATTACAATTCCTGCTTTCTCCTGCTAAAACCCTACCCCAATTGCCTTTTTTTTCTACACTTTTCCCAGTCCTTCTTTGAATCTTCATAATTTTAACTTTGTGGTCCCTTTCTCCACACGTCTCCCATGTGCTAGGGAAGTTTCAGCTCATGTCCTCAGACTCACTGGGAATGTTTTGTTTCAAGTTTCAGGTTGTAAAGGAGAGTCTGGTGGCTCCTTGACCTGTGTGTTATTTATTCTCTGTGACTAGAAGGGGAAGAGAAAGAAACTGGATTTATCCCCAACAAAGTTCCTCTTTTCAACAAGGAATGAAAAGGAAAATTTTTGTCCTGGACTGGAAATTCAAAGATCTGGTTTTTTCAACAGATTTGTAAATTCCTGCAAATTGTTTTAATCATCTAATTTTTTTTTTTTCCCAGGCAGCAACATAATCCCAACCAGGTGTAATATCTTATTCTACATTTTTTTTCTCACAGGTCTGGCTAGCAATGAAAGTTTCTGTGGTAAGGTTTTATTTTTGGCTTTGAGGGGAGGGCATGAGGATGTTGCTGTTCTTATACACTTTAAATAAAGTTTAATGAGGTCATAATTTTAGCTGGGCTAAATTACAAACAACTCCTATGACTGGTATGATTAAATCTCCTGATTAAAATTAAAGTCCATTTTATTTTGAGAATCATGGTATAGTTGTGTTGCCCACTTTAGACAGTGAAAAAGAAACACCTTTGACCATCTTTTCCAGAAAGAAAAACCATAACATATTGAGAGCATACAATGGTTTTTTTACTGTCACTAATCCCCAGAATGTTTCTGGAATTTAGAAAAGCCACCAGTCTGAAAGGCAGGAAATTATCAGTCAGATCCAAAGTGGAGAACTAAAGATAATGTTTGCAAACCTGAGAGGCTTAGCAAGGCCAGTTCCTTGAAGCTGGTAGAGAATAATGAAGAAAACTGAGAGATGAAAATAAGAACTACTTAAAAAATATGTGATTTGATGGCAGGCAGCAAAGCCAGGCTATCCAATTATATGGGGAGTGCCTTTCATCAGTAAATAATTGCAAATGTGAAGTAAAAAAACTGCTTATCAAAGAAAGCACAAAACTTTATTCTAGAGCAGAGATAATGTTAATATTGTACATTCCCTAACCTTGAGTAATCTCCAAGATACACAGGGACTGCTGATGCAAATTAAGGCCTTGAATTGGTGATACCTTGGTTTAAACATTAAGGTTCTGAAGCTAAAGACCTGAGTAAATAGCAATCAACTTAGGCTGTGATTTTCAGTGTCTGTATTCCATGGGGACTGGGTCTCAGAGCAGGTCTATTATCTCATCCCCAAGATGATTTTTCATTAGTGGTTTTATTAATTTAAATCAGATATGTGCTGTGGAGGAAGCTTTTATAATCCCACTGCTGTCATAAAGCTGGTTATATTACAATCTAAAGAGAGTGCTCAGTTTACAGCCTTGTTAACATGCTAACAAGCAAGACTTTACATTCTACAAGTCCCTTAATAAAGTGATAAATTAATTAGCTTGCCTGGACACTAAGGGTCTGAGACCATCAGCTAATAGGAGTTTGATTTTGCTTGTGTTTCAAACATGGGCACTCACAGTTCCATGTCAAAACTTTCAAGGTCAGGTCAGTGGGTGTCAGGACTGGGTTTCTACCTGACCTCTCTTCAGAAATGTAGAATTTGTCCTGTATCCCTTTCTCTGGCAATCACAAACAGAAACCCCAGCCACCACTGGAGTCCTTTGCTGCTATAAAACCAACAGTAAGTAAGAATTTTCTTCTGTGGGAAAGAAGAGTCCTATGAGTATTTGGCTCTCAGTGACTTTATTATTTTTTTTTTCTATTTCCACTCTTTTTATGCTAGTGGAGAGAAAGTTACCCACCTCTAAGGAATGAAATGCAAGATTGATCCACATCTGCTATTCTTGTCTGGAATTTCAAAAGTTCATCCTTGTTCTGCTTTCCTCTATTCCTAGAACTTCTCATGCATCCTCTGAAGAAAAATATTTTTTGCCCTGCTGTTCTGGCTCTATCCTCACACCTCTTTTCCTACCCTTCCTCACCCTCTTTTATTTCTTTGTCTCTGCATTTTTTTTTTTTCTTTTTTATCTGTTGTTAAGAACACAAAACTCAGAGCTCAGCCTGACCCTTGCACTTGCAAACCAAGTCTGTTCATTTGCTTCCTGGAAATAAATATTTTGTCAGGATGCAGGGAAACCAAGCAGCCATGCAGCCCAAGCTGGGAATGGGACACAGCTGGATTATTGGCAATTGGCAGAGAGAGAAGCAAAGGATTACAGAGGTTCAACCTTCTCTGTGTGAAACAGAGGCGTGAAATATTATAACCTTTTAGCATCAGCAGCAGCCATAAAGCGGAGAAAACTTATTGGAATCCTGCTCATTTAAAATTTAATGGTGTTTTCCTGCACTGCAGATATTGTATGGCCAGATCGTAGTTAAACACATTATAGGATTCTAAACTGTAGACATTAGTGGGAACAGACACTAAAATCCAGAAGGGGGTATCATTTTCTAAGTGAGGGTAAGAGGTAATCAATCCACATCCTTCAAAAATCTCATTATAAAGTCTAAATACTTTATGGATAAGAGATTCAGATAATTCCCAAGCTGTTTAGCAACTGGAAACATACCTCAGGTGATAGCTTTACTAATGGGTTTTCAGCTAAAATTGTGGCTGCAAAGTTCTAGAACTTTTGTTTGTTTGTTTGTTTATTCAAAGTCTGTTTCTTCAAGAACAGAAACAGTAGGGCAAGGTTTTATTTGTTGTTTGGGGTTTTTTGGTTTGGTTTTTTTTTTTGCCCCTGGAGATCTTAAGGTGACACATGAAAATTTTTTCATCTTAAAGGCAGGGAAATAAATAAGAAGACTTTTACAAACAAGAAGCCTCAAATATCTTTGCTAAGGTTATCATATCTTTGAAGTGTCTGTCCAGAAGGATCTGCACTGAGCAGCTTTTGCTTAGGTGACACAGAAATCTCACAGATCTCTGCACTGTGAACTCTACACTTCTAGTAACCCATTATTCTTAAATACTTTCTAAAAACTAATTAAATAATCAGTGAAGGCATAAGAACTATGCTGAAAAGCAAAATGCAGTCAAATGTTCAAATAGCTGCCATGTTGCATCTGAATGTGAAATAATTTATGTTGATAGTTCTATTTGTTAGACAAGGTTCAAAAATAGATTTCTACCATATAAGAGGGAGAAAATTGTAGACTGAATGGGTGGTAGTGGATAGGCTTGGAGGAGTTTGGTTTGTGGAAGGAAATAAACGTATTTGAACCTTGAATTATGAAAAGAAAGAAGGCAAAAGCATGTGATTGAATGATAATACCTGTTCAACAAATAATTTAGTGGTATGCTGCAAAATGTTGGGAGAATATATCAACATGATAGCAACTGTAATATTTGGAAAAGAGGCTTAAGTTTAGAACCATCCCCTTTTTTTCAACCAAGAAAAGAAACATCGTGCTTTTAAAGGAGGAATTAGTCATGAAACACTGTACAAGGGAAAAATGAGAAACCAAGGTCATGTCAAACTCTTACACTCAGTGCATGTTAACCAAGAAAGCCATTCTTATACATTTTCCAAACCCATCTTTTTTTGTCCTTCAATGTCAAGTGAAGTAGTTGTGGTGAGAATGGCAAGAACAGAAATCCAGTCTGTCAACAGAGAGCCTTGGAGCTCTCTGTGCTGTGCTCAGGCTGCACTGTGCTCTGTGCTCAGGCCCTTTCAGTGAGAGCATTGGTTTCCTTACGATGCTGGACACATCTCCTGACACCACTTTGGTGATTTACAACCCCCTAAGGTTAAGAAGGCCCTTTCTGCATGAGTGTTTATTCAGTCTGTGTTCTTCAGCAGAGCTGGGCTTCTGTATTTTATTGGCACAGGCATCTGCCCACCAGGGATTGCTGTGGGCACTGGTTTGACATTGTAGGTCACTGACAGAGAGTGTCAAGGGCAGGAAGGGGAGGAAGGAACAGCTGCAATCAGAGCAGAATTTATAAATTAGCTGAATGGATATTTGCTCATTCTGTCTGAGATGCCCTTTTTTATCAACAGCAGTAAGGTGTATATTTTAAAGTCTTTACCTTGTTGGCAATCTTTCCAGTGGGAAAGTGCCATTTTCAATGCCTATATCAGATGAAATTGTTTTTCTTCAATACTTCTGGTGAGCTTTGTGTTCCCACATTTGGGGTGTTTCATTAAAGCTGTATTGTTGTTGTCAGGAATGGAGCATCCACTGAAGAAGCATCCTTCCCTAAAGAAGTGCCAGGGCCCTTTGTCTTTGACCCAGGACACTCTGATGCTGCCAGGGGCCCCCAGTGAGGACAGATACTTGGCAAAAGCTCAAACCTTGGCTCTGAATTTGGAGAACACTTGTCAAACATGAGCCATTCCCAACCAAGTGTTCTGGTGTTGGAGAACTGATGGTTGTCCATAAACAGAGCAACCAAGTGTGCAGAAACATAAGGGCAAAATGAACTGCAACTACTTCAGAAGAGATGTTGGATTCTAACCCTGCTTCAATATATTAGAGGTATATTCTGAAAATTTGTATCAACCTATCCCAGAGAATCAACTTATTATATTCAAGGAGAAATTACAACCAAGACAAATGTAATTAACTTCATTGAACTTCTACAGAAATGGTTCATAAACAATACTATAGCTAATAATCCCATGCTGCTGAGAAAAGGAGGGGAAAAAAGCCATCCTGGAAAATATAACCAGGCTAAATAAGACCCAGGCCAATCCTCTGCTCTGCTCAGCCCTAGTGGGACTTTGGCTGGATTAATGTCTCTGTGAAATAGGAGATGTTTAAAGAAACACAGCAATCATTTCACATTCACAGAAAGACAGAAGTAATGATCCAAGCTCTAGAAAACATGATCTGTGAGGCAAGCTGGAACCAATTGGCTTTGTTCAGTTAAAAGAGCAGACAGAATTAGGCTGGGCCTTCTCTTGGGTCTTCTTGCTGCTGAGAGAAAGGAGGCAGTTTGTTCTCCGTAGAGACACAAGTCAGTTTACATTTCAGCTAGATTTGGGCTAGGTAGAAGGAAGAGTAACACAGTGACAGGATAGAATGAAGGAGATGTTATGGACTTTTCACTGCAGGATCTAAAAATAAAAATAGGCTGGGCAAAAAATCTGTTAGGATAATTCCTAATAATTTATCACCACACTCTGGGAATGAGCTGAACAGTTCCTGCCATCTTGTGCCTCATCCTTCCCTGTGTAAGAAAAACAAATTTATTCAAGGCTTCTGCAGAAAATATTGTTGCCCTTGATTGGAAGAGCCAGCTAAGTCATCATCAGTGTCCCACACTGCAACCCAAGAGGAAGGAAGAGGCAGGAGAGCTCAGTGCAGCCTGGCTGCCTGAGGAACCCTTCCTGCTCATGCTGAGTAACCCAGAGATGTTTATTTGCTTCCCTCTCTTCCCCCTGCCCTTGTCTAAAAAGCAGTCTAGACATTAAGATTTAGATTTTCTGGAAAATATTTGTTCCATTTTAGCAGCACACAGTAAGGTAAGAAGATTTAATGTGCTAAAATAGGAAAAGTAATTGATGTTTTATCTAGGGATAATTATCTGTCTTTCACATTGCTTTTTCCCACACAGAAGCTCAGCTAAAAACACTCTTACTTTTCAGTTATATTGCTTCTGGAAGACCTTTTGCTTGCTAAAGCTTTTGAAAATGTGGAATGGGATCTACATAGTAGGGCTAAGAAAAAAAAGGCTCTATTAATCATAATCATAAGTTGTGATCAAGTCCACTACAGGTATAATTCCTCTCTCTCAAAATATGATAAAAGATAGGATCAATCATCTAATATGCTAGTCACTGCAGTATTTTTCTTTTAGACACATTCTCTTAACTGGATATATTGGATATGCTGAATATCACAAAAATTTATTTGAGAGAAAAAAAAATGCTTATTTGATGACAATCACTGTAAAGAAATCTGGCAGTTGTGTTTTTCTCCCTAACTTATATCACAATTTAGTCTTATGCCAGAAAAGTCATAACCTCCAAATCTACCTGCTGAAGTTCCCAGCTTAGAGATGTTGAGATCTTAGAAGGGGTTCCCTAATAAAATATCAAATGTGTTCATCTACAAATGAATGTCATGAGGGACACAAATCAAAATCAGGGTTCATTGCAAATCTTCTGTCTCTGTAATACATGGAATCAGAGTTCAAGATCCAATTTAAACTGTGGCTAAAGCTCAGCAGTTTTGTAGGTTCCTCATTAAATTCTAATTTTATATCTGTGATGGGCAAGAATCATATAAAGGCACCCAAATTTCTGCCTCATTGGACAGTCTAGAAGATGAACATGGTTGTAAGAGTATTTCATCTGTGCTGTATAAATTTGCTTTTAAAACTGTGAATGACTGCTTGTCCTTTTAAAATAAAACCCAACAGGCTAAATAATCTAATTTACATCTCCACTGGACTCCATCATTAGGGTATTCTGTGATCTGGTTAACTTCTGTGTCAGCAGTTTTGCTGGCCCCAAAACCTTTGAGCTTCCTTTAAATAGAAACTTAACAATTTGCACTGATCACTTGGAGAATAAAGTAAAAAAAGAGTCCTTGATTTGGAACAAGAATCTAACAGCAAATCCATGTGGATGTTCAGTGGAAGTTCTTAATTTAGAAATCCTAATGTTCACAAAAAAAAGAACAAAGACCAAGGGGTCACTCACTTCTTTTCAGTGTTTAAGTCACACCAGCAATATTCTGTTCAGTTTTGATCTTCCCAAGTTTGATAGAGACATGGGAAATATAGCAAATATATCATCCTTGAAGGATTTCACAAGATTCTCATAGGGAAAAATCCTCATCTCTATCTATTCTATTTATAATTGACAATAGGTGTCTATTGGTATCTATCAGTAGGTTTACTGCTACCTGTTTAGTTTCCTGCCTTGTTAATAGAGCAATATAAACTATTCCAGTTTAATTTCTTATTTCAAAACTAAGCTATTTTTTTTTTTAGGATGACTGTGACCTCAGTTTTCAAATTATGTGCCTCTCTTCCAACTCTTCTAGAGGTAACTTAAAAGAAGCAGCCAGAAGAAAGACCTATAAATACTTTTTTAAAGAACTCAGGCCTAGAAACGTATGAATTTATCAAGATGAATTCATATCATTTCATGCTTGGCTCTATGCAACAGCCTAAACGCTGCCTGTAAATTTTATTTTTTTTTCTGCTTGGGTGATTTTTTTGTACCAAGTGTCATTTTGTCCTCTGTTATTTTATGTCTACTTCACATAAAAATTGTCATACAAATGCGAGTGAATGTTTAAATCCACAGTCTCTGTACCCTGTTGAATGTGAATTCTATTTATACATATTTGTGCTGATAGAATTCTAACTTAGGACTCCATCACTTGCAGAACTCTTTGCCATGGGAGATGAAAATGTGATTTTTGCCTTCCTTTTAGTTAGTCATTGCTAAACGTAGATGAGTTCAGTTCAACCCTGTCTTTTCACACATTTTAGTTATCTAAGGTGTCTGATAACATCTTGACCTGAAGATGTTGAGAAAAATGTGGACTGTATTATCTCCACAAATTCAATTAATTTCAAAGACCTGATAATTAAAAAGGCTGGAGAAATTTGTGTAGCATTATTTTCTACAGTTAATCAAAGAGAAGAGTTGATGGCAATTTCATAGGGTTCAAACAAACAAAAAAAAATCTCTTGTTGAACCAGCTCCTAGAATTAGGTAGATACTACAGATTTTTCCTTCTTACCTCCTGTAAAATGTCCAGGCACAGTGAGAAGACACAGGTTGAAATTAAGCATACAAATAAAGCAATTATTAGGCATGATCTTTTTTTCCAGAGTTTGGAGGGGTTTTTTTTCATCATTAGTATGTACAAACCACCAAATTTGTCAAAGAGTGTAACAGATGAAAGCCATGCCTTTCTTACATTGCCCTTCTGGAACTGCTCCCTGACAGATGGCCTTACTGTCAGCATTAAGGCTGATTTTTATTTTCCTTTTCAGGCATGCTGATGAATATTAAGGCCTTTTAAAAAGAATGAGCATGTAGGTAAAATACAAACTACTGGTTGTATTAATTACTTGGTAGCCTTGATTAAAAATTTAGGATTTTTAAAGGATGGTCATTGCTCCAAACTGGAAGGAGCAAGAGCAACGTTCCAGGCATTGTTTCATGGTGTTGCATTCAGCCAATTCAATCTATACATGCTTGAAGCCACATAATAATTCATTTTGCAACTGGAAAATCAGTATATATTAAAGGAAAAATGCAGCTTCTGAGTTTCAGCACAAACATAAAGAAAAGGGAGAGTCAGGGACTCCAGTTACCTTCCCAAAACCTTTCACTTGGAATTCCATCATTTGTTCTGGGGACGCTGTTTTGTTTTCTTTTTCTTCTTTTCTCTGTGCTATTTAAGCAAATAGTTATGAAATATCTTAACAAATTACAAAACAGGCTCCAAGTTAAATTTAACTTCACTCTATCTGTGAATTTGAGGAGGCAAGTCAAGCACAGGCAGCTGTGAGTTTGTAGAGCTTCTCAGAGTCAGATTGAAAATCCATATAATTCTGCTCATCTGTGTGCTAACGTTGAGAGGAAACCTGCAGACGTGGGAAAACCATGGGATAGAGATGTCATTGAACAGGAATTGAAGTTTGAGCTTCAACTCGGGGAACAGATTGGTCATGGGCCAAAAGCAAAAACAGCAGAGATACAAAACAGAAAGAAGAGTCTGTAGTTTAAACAAAGGCTTTTTAAGCTAAAACATAGGTGCCTTAACAAACAGAATATGCACTCAGCATTTGGTGAAGTTAGTGAAAATCTTCTACTGTAGCAATATAATCTTATGTAGCAAATTAGTACAAGGTTATAGAGCACTGTGAGAATGAATTGTGAAAGTCACATTGTAATAAGGCCCACGTGGGATAATGCAAATGATAATTGGTTCCTAAAGATGTTAACAAACTACTTGTCAAATGCTAATTGGTCAAAAAGTTTATTTAAGGAAATGTAACTTTTGCAACTTTGGCTTCTAGTGCTATAGCGTGGATTTAACACTTTGCTGTCTCACCCTTCCATCATGAGACTGATAAAATAAAGACTTTTGCATCACCTCCTAGTCACCCCATCTCTATGATTTAGTAGTCCTGACAGGCAGCCTTCCAAAAGATCTCAGTCCAGCTCATCCAGGGTCAGCAGCCAACACGAATCCTCAGGCTGTGACTTTATCAAGAGAGCAGATAGCTACAAAGGAAAAGCAACATATTCCCTCAAGTAATGTGATTATTTTTATGCTACCTCCACCAAAGGTGTCAGATGACATCTTGACACACGGAGAAATAGATTTTTCTTTCTTAAAAGCCCTACAATAAAAATGGGAAAAATGGATGGTTATCTCCAGTTTGGAGCTGGGTACCAATGTGGAGGAAAGTGAAAGGGTTTGACCTGTGGTAGAATCCCAGCAGAACCATTTGAATGTGCAGCCCAGCCCAGTCCCCTCTGCTCCAACGAGCCCATCAACATGACAACATCACTGTTTTTAAACCTGCACACTCCTTACACTGCCACTGCTGCTCTTTACTCCAGCACAGGCAGGAAGTTCCTGCTCCTTAGCTCACCCTTCCATCCATATAGGAACCCAGACAGGTGATACATGTGATGATTGCAAACATTAACTCATCAAATTGCAAATCCAAGAAGCCACACTAGGAAGGACTTTCAAAGTGTTGTCTTCTCTTCCCACAGGATGCCCTGACCTGTCCATGCAAAATGTCTCGGTGTGAGCTCTCCAGCACAAGGCAGACACCTGAGGGACACACTCTTTCCCCCCAGAAATCAAAATTTCAAGTATTTAACATTACATAGTTCTTCTGGCTTCAGAATTGGCACTACCTGTCCATTGATTTTTGAGTGGAGTGCAGCTGCACCATTCCTTATGAAGTCAATGCTTTTTAGAGCATCTCCCTTTGTGGTTTTGTGCAAAAAAACACCTCTTAGAAATTCCTTAACCTGTACCCTGCTCAGTAATTCATCTTCTGAATGACAAATGCATGGGTAACTTTGACACTTTCCATCTGTTTTGACATTTTTTGCTGTTGTTCCACTGGTGCCTGTGGAAGTAAAGGGAATCTCTTCCAAATCAATAAATCCTGTCAAAATATAGGGGGAAAGCCTCTTAATTTACTCACTGTCCTGGATATACAGAAATAATTCAGGGAGCTAATGAGATCACCAGGTCAGAAACCTTAAATTGAAAAGGCAGATAAAAAATCTGTCAGTTGGGATCAGAGATATAATTCCTTTCTTTTTCTTTTACTCTATTTAAGCCATTCTTCAATGCCGACAGGTTTATTCTCAGTCTCTGAGCTCTCATCTGTTGCAGTAAGGCAATAAGTGCCTTTTCATGAAGCAATCCACTAAAATTTAACTAAATACAAGGAATTACACTCAACAGAGAGGCCAGAACATGTTGTGGTATGTGTGTGGTTATAATTATCCACATAGGATTTTCTCATGGTTGATGAAAATGAACAATAAAGATTAATGTTGGCACCCTAAAGACATTTTGTTTCATGCATATGTGAGTTCTTATAAAATCTCATTATGCCTTTATCCAGACAGAAGTGCAGTGAATTATTCTTTTATGTTGCTTCACCTTCCTTTCCCCAGCCTCCACTTTCTGTGCATGATACAGTCACAGGTAACACTGCAAGGTCTGATAAGATAAAATGAATATATGTAAAAATATATTGAATATATAACATGAGTTAAATTTTACTCAACATCTGTCAGGGCAGGCTGAGTACTCTCTGTAGGCAATCTGCAATAAAAGTCTGAGTAGATGAATCTTTCTGAAGCTCCCCAAAATTCTGCTCACCCTTTCCCCAGCTTTGTCAGCCCAAGTAACTACAGCTGTCCTGTCAAAACTACAGGGTTATCCCCTGACATTACCACTCATTTCATTCCCATTTACAGCCACATCAGCCACTCATCCACTCCTAACACGGTTCTCACTCAAAAGCAATGCACTGAGATCCAGAAAATCAGGTTTTCAGAAACCACAATGATTCTTCTGTTTAAGTCTTCCTCAAACTTCATGCACTCTATAAACTGAAATTGCAGCTCATGGGATCCTGCTGTATAGAAATTACAGCTCTTAATATTTTTTGAAACATATTTCCTGCCTGGTTTTCTCTATGAAATTCTAGTTTTCTGCTCAGTGACATCAGAGAAGGGTCTACAGAGGGGCTGTCAGGGTACTTTGGAGACAGTGAAATATGAAGGACAATGAGATGATGAAAATTACCAATGCCTTGGGAACACCAGTAACCTAAGATTTTCTCTTTAATAAAACATATCTTTGCAAAATCAATCTTAAAGTAGTTTTAAAACCTTCTTGCACTGGAAATACTAAACTTGGCATTTCATAGAAACTCAGAGGAAATGTCAGTGTCCTTAGAGATTACTGGAAACAGGGTTATTCATTAAGTCTAATTACCCACTTTTAGTTCTGAAAAGGTATTTCATTTGTGGGCTAACCCCTCTCTCAGATGTTTCAGGGGAACTTTCAACTTCATGTGATCCTGTCCCTGAATTACCCTTAACAGCTTTTAACATTTTGATATTTAATTTTTCTCAAGTTCATGACACTGGAAGTAGAAGTTGCATCTACAAAAAAAAAACCTTGTTGGGGTTTCCTGGCAGAGGGGAGATTTCAGGGCTGGTGGGAAGTGTCTCTGTGCTGTTATCACTTCTTACAGTTACCTTTGAAATTTTCCTACTTCTGGTCTGCAGATCCCTACAGGGACACCTAAAATTAATTGTGTGCCCATCAGGCCATTTCTTTTTAGGACTAAAAGAAACCTAACAGCTCATACACTCAAAAACTCAGTACACAAACTTAATACCTCATTGAATATTCAGGCAAATGGGCTTCAGGAAGTTCATGGAAGACAGTGTTGATGAAAACATCAGGGAATTGAATGACAAGTGGGTAAGTTAGTTTTTAACAGCTGGAGAGAATCAGACATCAATATGTCTTAGTTGCATATACTGACTGTCAGTATTTGTTTTATGATTGTGATGTTTCAGTTGCTGGTGACAACTGCTTGTTGCTTAAAATTGCAGAGAAGTCTTTATATAAAATATAATTCAGCAATTTTTTCAAATTATCCTTTCTTTCTCTTGTAATAAATTTATTCAAAGTTATATAGAGATCACTCTATTTTCATTGACAATGTAAGAAGCCAATTTTAACAATGACCTGTTTGCCCCTTTTAGCTATTTTTCCCACTTTTAGGAGGAGTTTAGGATTAGCAAAACAATCCCAATACATAGTATTAAACTATAAAGTATTTTCCCTTTTACTTTTCCTGTCATACATTTCCTGAAGAACAACGTGTTCTGAGCTGGTTGAACAATTAGATCTCTGTGCAATACAACACAACACAACACCTGATCAGCAGGGTCTGCTTTTAAATTTACTTCCCTCTTTATGTTTTTTGTCCTATAAGGTGCACAGTGTGGGGTGTGGGAAACTTCTCCTCTTCCACTTAACCAGGAGGCAGCAGGTGCAGCCCTCCCATGCCCTGACATATAAAAATAATTTGGCAGCAGGTAAAATCAGCAGTGCCTCGAAATCAAAGAGTGGTTATCAAGGAAAAGAGGTGGGGTTTTTTCAGCAGCTGCTCCCCTGCCCTGTCTCTGAGCCCTGCCTTCCCTGCAGTCACTGTAGGGGATCAGGGTGCAGAGCAGCTGCTCTGATCATGTTTGGGCAGCTACCTGAGACACCTCTGATCATCAATAAGTCCAACAGCACCGAAATAAAACGAGAATGGAAAGGGTGAGCCCTCCTACCACACAGCGTGGCACCTGGGATAAATCTGGTGTGAGGTGTTCATGGCTGTCTCACTGCCAGGTCATTTATAATAGCCTCAAACTCCAGTATAAAAAGCCCATATCTGCAGGGATACAAGTCAGCTTTCCTTCCACTGCCTGCCATCCCCTTGGAAACATAATAATTAAGATGTCTGGTGTAACTGCTTCTGTCAGAAGTATTTTTAGATTTCAACCCATTTCAAGAAACTCAGAATATAAGGGGGAAATTACTGTATGCTGAATGACAAACTGAGGAAAGTCTTCCTACTGCCAGGAGAAACACTTCAACAGATACACAGGCAAAATTCTTTGTCAATAATGTGAAAACTGTCTGCTAGAAAATATATAAATGACAAAAAAAACAAAAACCAATAACAGCAGCAAAGATGAGCATTAGTTTGACAAGGAATAAGGGCAGCTGCAACAGAAGTGAGATGGTGGTTAGTGAAATGAGAGATCTCCATCTGGTTAGATATGGAGTTTTCCAAGTTTTCCACGTCTGGAGGTGCTGGTGTGAGCCAGCAGCTGCCTCTGCAGGGCCCTGGATGGGTGTGGGAGGCAGGAGCTGAGCTCTCCCAGCTGGGCACGCAGAGGCTCTCACCTGCCTGGGAACAGCCCACAGGAGATGAAAGAAATGCAGGGGGACAGTGGCACAGTGCTTAGGGTGCTGCTGGGCTGTCAGAAACAGTTAATTCTCATTTAGCATTAATCAATGAAATAAGACTCAATTAAACAAGCTGCAACCAGGATGAACAAGTGACATTAATTTGCCAGTTAGAAAAGGAAGAATTTTCGTTTACACATTTTGCATGGAAGTTTCCATCTGTGGAGCTGTTTAAAGGGAGGTGGTGTGTTCCCAGGCTTTTTCCTGTAAATATTGCCACTGGAAGGCTATTCAGTTATTAAGGTCTGTACTGTAAAACACATTAAAGGCCAGGGAAGAGCTCTGAGTGCTCAGTGTGGGGCAGAGACCCCTTGGCTGCTCAAGCATCACCAGCTTCTGAAGCTGATCAGAGAAAACACTGAGCAAGGATGAGGCAGGAATCACAATCCTGTGATTTTAGGAATTGCTCTGTGCTGTCACCCGTGAGGTTTGGGGACTGGAGGAGCCAAGGAAACACACCTGGCTCCAATTGATTACGAGACCAGGGAAATAAAAAAAAAAGTTAGAGAACAAAAGGTTAGGAAGGAGAAAGGAGAGGAAAACTGGTCATGTTCTCAGATTGAACAATCCCAACCCCACATCTTTGCAGGAAAGTGGACACTGAACTCCCGCTGAAGCGAAGGAGGTAGAAATAAGTGAAGAAAAAGGATTATTTTTCATGCCCTGCATAGGTGGCCCATTTATGTCCATCACTATATTGTCTGTTGTTCTTGCAAGAACAGTGTTGTTAACACATGTTCATCTGGTAATTGTGCACCTTTTTGCTGCAAAATTGGCATTTTCCAATATATTGTCTCAGGTAATAGTTTCCTAAGATTTCTACCCTTCTCTTCTTGTGCTGTGCACTTTTGGTCCTTTCCTCTACCTCAGCAAAGTCACCCTGAATCTGGATTTTGCTCTCCATGGTGTTTGAATCATCCTTAGTTACATGTCACCTAAAAATTCCATATTCCATATTTTCCTACCCCAGTCACTCATGAGCATTTTAAAGCATATTGAAGTCTGTTGAATCTCATTTTGGGCATCCCTCCATTTTGACAGCAAACCTCAAAGATTACCTCCTCCTGGAATTCCAAATACATTCACATAAAACTTACAACCTTTCCTGTTTTATTTATGTTTCCCTGTGTTGAGGATAAGAATGTCATCTGAGAAAATGCCAAAGACTTTATCAGGTTTCTGCCATCTATTTCTTCTCCCTTTTCCAATGAGTTATGATTCTGTCTTAGAATGAAATTAAGTAAGTCTCAAGTGTCTTTTTTCTTGATAAATGAATATGGGTTCTTATCTTCTCCTTGTCTTCTGGATGCAAACAAATATTTTGTTGAATCATGAATTTCAGCTTATTTCCAGGAAAGACAGGTCAGTCAAGTTAACCTTTATGCTTTAACTCATTCTTCTTCTCCCTTATGAAAAATAGCTGCCTTTTTTCTTGTCTTTCACTTTTTTTATTGAAAGTCTGTGCAACTGGAACCTGTCTGTAATTTTTTAATAATCATTTTAGGTTTTACGTGGATATCATGAATTTCCCATACTTTACTTGCATTCAGTGCCCTAAAAAAATTTTCTATGAAGAAATATTTATTTTCCAATGGAAATTACAGGTCTGGGTGATGATAAAAGTAGCATAAAATTCTCTAAATTAATTATAAAACTTGATTTTAAAGATATCATTTTTACTTTTTCAAGCATGATGAATCACTAATTTTCAAAACCTTTTTTTTTTTTTCCAATGAGTTTTTCTCTGTTAAAAATTCATAAGATCAGTAATTTTCTGTAGTGAGGACCTAAATGTTGGGAGTTTTTTTGCCACATCAGAAGAAAACCTTGCAGAAAAGAGTGATTTGCATTCATAGACTGCTGAAAAATGTCCTGGCTTTAAAATCTGAAGGCTGACCCTGAATTTTGGATCAAGGTTGTAGAGACCTTTGGAATTACAGCTGGACACACACACACACACACACAGAGGAGTCCTGATAGAAGTAACCTGAAAGGCTTCTAAGAATGGAACAGCTTTGAATGAGATGGTGATAAAGAATTTCTCCTACAATCTGGGATGCAAAGAGCTCTCCCTCTTGAAAAACAGAAGAAAAAGAATTTCATTAAGTAGATACTAAATTTTATCAGATTAATATAATATTATTATAAATAATAAAAATTAGTTATCATTTATTTGGAAATAATTCCCCAAACTTTGCAATTTAAACCATGTAATAAATTTTATTTATCTACAACTTTATTTCAGCCATATATTCTGACACACTTTTCTTACAGGTCTCAAGGTTGCTCAGTTTGTTGGTGATCTGACCTTGGCACTTGAAGTTCATGTTCAAAACTGGAGTCATTCCCACAGTATCCTGCATTTTCCCCCTGTGAATCCTCTTGGCTACCTTAAAGATTCCCAGTCCTCTGAATAATGAATGAATAATTTAAGATTCAATTTCTTAATCTGTTGCATTCATTCATTTTGCAATGACTTTGATGAGAAATGAAGGCACTAACTATCTTGCAGGAATGAACATATCAGACGTGATTTTTTTTTT
>VZTR01033401.1:137781-152276 GCA_013400775.1 Chaetops frenatus | reverse complement strand
GAGGAGTCCTGATAGAAGTAACCTGAAAGGCTTCTAAGAATGGAACAGCTTTGAATGAGATGGTGATAAAGAATTTCTCCTACAATCTGGGATGCAAAGAGCTCTCCCTCTTGAAAAACAGAAGAAAAAGAATTTCATTAAGTAGATACTAAATTTTATCAGATTAATATAATATTATGTACCTTCTCCAGTCATGGATCTCCATAACTAAAACATCCTTTTGAAGGGACTGATGCATTCAGTTTCTTTTTATTCTCAGTCACTCCCTCCAAAATTTTTTTTATTTAACCTTCTGTACTCCCATCTGCCTTCATGTGATTATTCCATATAAAAAAATCAATTCCCTAAGCTGTCCATAAATAAATATTGTGTTGGCTCTATTTTACAGCTGCCACAAGCTACAGAACAACAGAAATTAATCGTGTAGATGTACTAGTTCCATGTCCAACTGTCTTCCAAATCATTTATTATTATTATTATAAATTATTTTAATAAATATTATTATAAATAATAAAAATTAGTTATCATTTATTTGGAAATAATTCCCCAAACTTTGCAATTTAAACCATGTAATAAATTTTATTTATCTACAACTTTATTTCAGCCATATATTCTGACACACTTTTCTTACAGGTCTCAAGGTTGCTCAGTTTGTTGGTGATCTGACCTTGGCACTTGAAGTTCATGTTCAAAACTGGAGTCATTCCCACAGTATCCTGCATTTTCCCCCTGTGAATCCTCTTGGCTACCTTAAAGATTCCCAGTCCTCTGAATAATGAATGAATAATTTAAGATTCAATTTCTTAATCTGTTGCATTCATTCATTTTGCAATGACTTTGATGAGAAATGAAGGCACTAACTATCTTGCAGGAATGAACATATCAGACGTGATTTTTTTTTTCTTTTCTTTAAAGACTGGTTCTCAGAACAAAAACAACCTAGCTAGAATTTAAAGGAGTAATTGCAAGTGAAAGCCATGGGCATACAGATATTAATTAACCCCACTTTCTTCCTAACCTCAGCAGATGAAGCCTGTAGTTGCAGTTTAATGGATAAATTTCACTTTCACCACCTCAACCTGTGGTGTGCAAGGACAACATCAGCCATGAAAACAATTTCCCTCTCATTTCCACTCCTCGAGGAAATGAATATGTTACAAAGATATAATTTTTCATCCCCCATATATATGTCTTAGAACTCTCCAGCTTGATTTGAAACAACCACCTGTATAATATCTTCAGCTACAGAGGCACTTCTTTGTTCTGTCTTGATGATTAAAGTAATTTTAATAGAAAGCATAGGAATTTTAATATGTCATTAATAATTAATGTTTCAAGGATAAAATCTCTTAGGTTCTTGTTTTAATTCTGTTCTTTGGAGTTTCACAGAAAATCTAAAAGAAGACAATTTAAGGTAGTTAATATGCATAAATGCTGGAAGTGAGGCTCACTGGAATCCAACTTTTTTGAACTCTTTAATTAAAAGAGTGTTTGTTAACGAGTTTATTTCATTTCCTACCTTTGTCTATACAGGCCTGAGTTTAGGTAAGAGAGAGCAAAGGAATTGTGATGGAAATAAATAGCAAAATATATTTGAAACAGAAAGGAGTGGTTGATTTTAACCCATGAGATATTTGTGAGTGCTAAGAGCTGAAAGAAGGACTGGTCCCTGCTGAGAGACAACACAAGGAAAAACAGTCCTGAGGGTACCCAAACAATTCTTACCACCAACAGATTTCCTATCTGGTGTTGATTTTGTAAGTGTCTCATTTATGTGCCCTCATGAGGGCCAGCAGGTCTCAAAGGTAATAGAAATTATATAATCAGCAATGATTGCAGAGTGCTGAGTGTCCTTACACAGGAGAGCCCCGGGGCTTGCATGTTCTTTGTTAGAGGAGGCTCTCAGGGCTGGAGTGCTGACTCCCAGAGAAGGAAGGACAGCAAGCACAAAGTGAGCACAGAGCTGAGCCCTCTCACTGGCAGTGAATCTGCTCTCTGGCCCAGAAGATGAAAGGGAGCAGGGAGAGCCCTGCACCCAGGGTGATGAGGACAGGAACCCCTGCTATCAGTGCTGATGGAGAATTGGGTGAGTGTCATCAGCTCTCCTGAACCTGACTTGGGCTTAAAAAGTGTCTGGTGTGTTCATCTACTAAATGAGACTGTGGTGTCTCTTTCCAGTCTCATTCTGGGTATATCTGAGCTTTCACCTATCCAAAAATTATCTCATTTATTTATCTTTTGCTTCCTCGAAATGTCCCCTTTGGTCGGGGGATTTTGGATAGACGTGAAGGGCTGAACTAGGAAAACAAGGGTGCTGTGGGACTGTTCACTCATGTCCTGCTGACATTTTGGCTACCCCAGCTCAGGCTGAGCCCTGATCTGTTCTGGGAGCAGAGCTTTGAGCCAGACAGGAGGTCAGGAAGAGCTGAAGAGCCTTTATGCAGCCATGGTCACCTGCAAATCCCTGTCTCCTGTCATGTTTCTTTATTTTAATTCTTCATGATCTCGTGAAATAAAGTTTAAGTAAGAGTATAGGTTGTCCTGCCAATTTGAGAGATGCAAATGGCCCTTTACATGCTGTCAGATTTAAATTCCTTAAGTAGTGTTCCTTACAGGAACTGCAGAAAGGGAAAAAAAAAATAAAAATAATCTGAACTGAAAAAAATTGAATGCCACTGCTCTGAGGTATCTTTTTCCTACAAGCAGCAAATCTTGAGCTTTGTTGAACAAAGCTCTGAGTGGTTTTCTAGTCACAGTGTTTACAGAGAGCAAACATTGGTTGTTACACAAGTTTCACCTAATTAACCTAACACACATACCATGTTCTAAACCAGCCTTCCAAAAGCTTATAAGGTTTCCAACTTAGTTTTTGCATTTGTGTCCACATAACACCCATCCCCTTGATGACATTTCTGTAAAATTCTTCTTACCAGTTCCAAAGCTCCAGTGACTTAACTCCTTCTCTCACTGAGAAAAATGTTATAGTTGGCAGGTTTATTTGTACACCTGACAGCCCAGAGTTCTCCATTACTGTTTTAAAACATAACCCTAGGAAATAAAAAAAGATTTACGAGCATGTGATCTTTATTTATTCATTGGACTTAACCAGTACCTTTTTCACTACACTAGTTATAGTAGATTTCTTTGGGTTTAGGGGGGTTTTTGGGGTTTTTTGTTTTTGTTTTGTTTTGGTTTTTTTGTGGGTGTTTTTTTTTGTTTGTTTTTTTTTTTTTTTTCTTTTCTTTGTCTGAGCATTGCAAAAACTACCTCAACTCTAAAGTGGCATAATTGATGTTTCTGCTGTGTGGAATCAGATGTCTGAGAGTACAAAGAGTTTGAGCTCAATGTGGCTTTTCCAAGCATTAGATATTCAGAAAATACACTTCTTGTTAAGAAAAGATATATTTGATTCATTTGCAACAAATTCCTCCTGAAATTTGCCCACTTTGCAAAAGAAAGCATCAGCAACGTGCACAAAAAGCAAATAACAAAGATTTTGCTGAACTGAAGGTACAACTTCTGCTAGGATGTAAAATATCAAAGCCAGATGCAAATCAGCAGAGATTCCTTTCTGGCTCATCATCATTTCCTTGAAAACTCTCATATCTGTCCAACTGTTGCAAATCTGCTTTTAAGAGACCCATTGCATGAAATTATTTTTCTTTTAATGTTTCTCACGGCCTACTAAACCCCATCACTTCACATCATCAACTCTTCCTCTCTCTCTGGTACTATTTTGCCAATTCTTCAACAATCCTTTCACTAACCTGGCATGTGACAGCTTGAGAGAATCCACATTTTCTCTCTTTTATTCTCTGTTAAATCATAAATAATCTCTGCACTTTAGTAGGACCATGCCTCATATTCTTACCTAAAACAAAGCACCTGAAAACAACAGAGTGCCACGTTTCAAAAAGCTTAACCCAAACTTTGAAAGTCTTCAGGAGAAAAAAATATTTGAAGGTTGTTTATTTCCATCATCCACTTTGCCATGTTCTTGTCAGTATTAACTTCTTCAGCAGTAAAATAAATGAGGCACTGTCAGTAGGGCACATGCTATTACACCCAGCAAAAGGAATGCAAAATCTGTACTTGTACCTAATCCAAATATATGCTCAAGGCAGAAAAGACACCAAATTTTGCAGAGACCGAGTTGCACCACTCTGCCTCTTTTAGTGTCTATTTCTGGTAAAAATTAATAGGTACTACAGATTTCAGACCAAGGAATTGTCTCACATAAATTACTTTTCAGAAGAAAAATGAAAATATTGAACTTGCCTGAACTCTTGAATTAAATGGTTTTTTTCATCTATATATTTAAAAGCAGGGAGGAAAAGATTTTCTATAAGGGTTATGACATACTCACATGTTTTTATTGACTTAATTTCATATTTTTTAGTTGCTAGAATAAAAAATAACCTTGAGAGTTTATTCTAACAAATTCTGCAACACCAGGCTTTGCAATCAACCCATACTCCAATTTTTCAAGTTATGCAAATTTGTATTTGCTCAGCTAATGCTTGGTTACAGAAAGCACAGACACTTATTTGCACTTCAGAGCTAATAAAAAATCATGAGGTTCCAATTTTAATCAATTTAACTTAGTCCCCATGGTAATCCCAGAGGAAATATGAGGGGAAACAGGGTGTTTTGTTCCTATTAAAAATAGTTGATTGATTGATAGATGGATAGATAGAGAAATAGGTGATGTGTCACTCACAAAAGAAGATCAGAACCCTCCACCATAATAACAATACCATTAAAGGCAATAGTTCTAAATGTGAAATAAACTACTGTGAGAAAAGCAGATGCATTGTCAATATATCTTCAAAGGCCTTCTGAGCAGCTTTTCCCTCACTGTTTCACACTGTCCTTCTTGGATCAATTCCCCCACCTGCAGAACTCTCTTGATAGATTTTATTACTTAAATTCATCCGTGGGGTAACAATTTGTCTGTTTTGAGCAGGTGTGTTTGCAGCATGGCACTAAACAGAAACACTGAAAAGGCAAGTGCCAGGAACACATTGGTTTTGCACAATAAATGTTTGCCTTTATTTTTCTGGAGAGTTTGGAAAAGGAATAGAAGCATTCTCAAATCCAAGGAAAGAGCTGGAGTAGACCTACCTGCTCAGAACTAATTGGTATTCAAATGAATAATTACTGGCTTTGTCAAATAGATCTATTCTAGTTATTTTCCTATATTAGGACTGTCACTCCTAAATTTGAACACTGTGTTTACATCAATCTGTCTTTAGCAATTTACCAGAGCTACACATTTGCACAGGTAGCAATTAAAGTGGCCTGGGTATCAAAAGCAGCTCCTAATAGAACTTTGGATCAGCAGAATCATTCATTAGGTGATTATCACTGATAACATAATGGTAAATGGACACAATAATTAAGGTATTTCTTTTCTAGATAATGATTGCTATGTTCAAAACTATATTAAGAGATATTTTCATTTATGTCTTCTTCAATAGGAGAAAGACATATATGGAAAAAACAGTCAAGTCACTTATAAATCTATCAAATTTTCTAATATTCACGTGAATTATTTCGACAACATACATTCAGCTGTGTACACAGCATATGTATTTTCCCCCATTATGTCATTATGTGTGATTTTCCCTTTTCAATGTGATATCTAAATGCACTGCCTAAATTATACATAGAAGCAGGGACTACCAAGTTCTTGTCTTCTACAAATATTTCTGGAACCTCTGGTGTATTCACATATGGCAGATGTGTGTGAGCAAGCAAACAGACTCAGCTTGATTCCAGAGAGCAACAGCCCAGAGCTCTCAGCTCTGCCCTCACCCTGCCTCAGTTTCCCCCTCCCAGCCCTGAAAGGGAGAACAACAGGCAGAGGGTTTTCCTGTGGTTAAGGCCTCATTCGTGCAGCCCAGAGCCCACTCTGCCTGCCTGGCAATCAGCTGCAGATGTGTGACACGAGCGTGGCTATGAAACAATCAGGTTTTCAAAGGCACTCTGCAGACCCAGCCCTCCTCAATAGGTGTGAAAAGGTTCCCCACACTCGTTTGCCCAGAGATGCCACAACGAGGTGTACCTCCTTTTTCCCCTCCTGATTTTCCTCAGGGGTAATTTTTTGTGATAAACCCACCAGTCTCTCTGGAAATCTCCTCTCAGGGATATTCAAGCACTCCCTGTTTTTCCTGGCCTATTTCCCACCATCCTGTGGGCACATGCAAGGAGGATGATTGCACATAACTCTTGGGGCTCTCTAGAAGACATTTCTGAAGATATAAGGCAGTCCCTTAACATGAACACTAAAAGCCTCTTAGGCTTTCCAGGAGATTTCATATTCTTGACTTGGGTACACAGCATGAGATTCAGCTCCTCTGATTTCCTGTGTCAGTAGATGTAGATATTCACATCTTAGCTGGTTCCTGTTAACCCCTTTCACAATTTATTTCCAGTGTCTTCCAGAATGGCATGAACAAGACATCTCTGTGATGTGTCAAGGATTTTTGCTGAGCCTCTCAATCAGTGAATCCCACAAGTGCTCAGGGTAGAAGAGCACAGGCCAACATGCAGGATTCCCAATGCCAAGCACATCTCCTGCTTCCCTGGAATTCACCAAGGACCAATACTAAA
The DNA here is from genome assembly GCA_013400775.1 of Chaetops frenatus. Classification (NCBI taxonomy): domain Eukaryota; kingdom Metazoa; phylum Chordata; class Aves; order Passeriformes; family Picathartidae; genus Chaetops; species Chaetops frenatus. The sequence goes on along the minus strand of VZTR01033401.1, from coordinate 145,661 downwards.
GCAGAAATGCTGCAAGAGAAGTATCAAATGTAGGGTTTAGATGTGAACTCGATGCCAATCTGCTCAGCCCTATGAATGTAAAAGTGATTTCAAGTGGGCCCATGAGATGAAGATCCTTGCAGGACAAGACCAGTGATTTTTTCTCTCTGGATTTTGCACTCAGCTTGGGCCCTGCAGAACAGTGGAGCTGCACATTTGGAACAGTTTTTCCTTGTAACTCAGACAGATTGCAGCTGAACAACCTTTTTTCTTTATCCCTGAAATTGGCAATGCTTGTGAAGTTACCTCTCTGAGCTTAGAAACCCAAAGTAACACTCACTTGTGCAATTTCAATAAAATAACACTTCCTACACAAACCCCCACCTTCAGTCACAGAAGGTGAGGTCTATCAAATCCCTAGACAAGTGAAATCTATTCCCTTTTGCACAATCTAGACATATTTTATAGAGTTTTATACATTAGCTTGATTTTATATAACCAGCCACTCCTACATGAGAAAAATAGTAGGTATTATATGGAAAATCCATAGAATTTTCATGTTGATAGATCAATAATTACTGAGCAGAAAGAAGTACAAAAGACAAAATGATATGACAGGTTCATTTGTAGACAAAGCATGGTGTTTTGTATTAATAAAAAACATTCTCACTCTAAGGCTGGTATTAATGAGAAACTTATTGATTCATTCAAACCTCTTTAGTTTTTCCCTAATCCATATTGAACTGCATTTAAAACTCACTGAGTTGTCTATAAATATTTTGCATAGGCATAGCAATGTGCTGATCTGTGAAATATGTGGGCTTTGCTGCATAAAATGTTGCTTTTTATTTTGCTTGAGAGTAGAATGTATGGGTGTACACATCTTTTAAATGGCTTTGTTTTTATTAATGCTTACATCTGTAATAGCTTAATTTTTTTAAGTGCTGGCCATTTCACAGAGGATAGAATTCTTCCAGTTACCATCAATAACAATTAAAAAACAACAACAATTAAAAACAACAACAAAAAACCCCAAACAAACAAACAAAAAATCTCCAATTGCAGTAAAGAAAACAGTATATTTAAAATCATAATCAGAGAAGCACTTCTTCAGCTCAATGCTAAGATCAGCTGTGCCAGCTGCACCACTGGTGACAATCCAGTGGAGACAGAAAAACCCTATGTACACCAACAAAATTAGGGTATGTTGGAAAAGGATGTATCCAAAATAGGTTAACAAAAGATTTTTTGGTTTTTCCTTTTTTTTTTTTTTTTTTTTTTTTAATGAAAACACAAATCCAGACCACTGGCCACAGTACTGGGAATTTGATACATGTGAGATCACAAAAAAAATCAGCAACGTGACTTATATTAACAAAACACTGCATTTAAGAGCTGCAAACATATGAAAAAATGTCCTCCTAAAAATCAAACCCCTCAAGTTCACTCTAAATCTGATGCCAGCACACAGCCCATGTGTTCCCCAGCACCAAAGCAATCTGTTTTTCTGGCTGTGTGCAAGAACAGGGCACCTCCATGCCTTGCCTGTGAATCAGTACATTCCATAAATAGGCCAGTGGCTTCACTTCATCATTTCCCTCCCCACTCCTCCACCACTATCACGGAGAAAAATTGGAATACTTGTGGGCAGAAGGCCACAAAAGTGTTTCAGTTTGGGAATTTGTTTCTGCAAACAAAGAGTGCAAGTGTGCATCTCTATTTGCCTTCAATTTGTGCTGTGCTGTTGGCACTAAATCAGTCTTCAGTTACACCCTTGGTCACTGAAGTCTGCACATTTGTGCAGAGATAAAACTGAGTATTACTTGTGGTTTGCTCATTCTGGGATATACTGTTACTTGTTTACCTAGAAATACATAATTTTAGGTGTTGTTTTGCCTTCCAGCCACACTGCCTTTCTTGCAGACCACTTCAAACCCAATACATGGCAAGATGCACCACCAATGTGTTTAAGTACACAAAGAAAAGCACTGAACACAGATCTTCACTGCCCTTCTCCACATTGCTGCCCTAAGGGAGTAAAAATGAATATTTCATTGGTACTAATAGCTACATCATCTCAGCACCCAGGAGAAACATTTTAAAAGGGAGAAATAAAGAGTTCACACCTCTCTGATTTTTACAATCCCTGGATATAGCCAAGAGCCTGACTCTGTTCTGGTCCAAATAATATCCAATTTGGGCACTTCACAGGGGAAAGTGTGGTGAGTGGTGACCACTGGAAGATTTCCTCCAAAAGCCCACTTCTGATCTGAAAAACAATGCTCATGTATGTTTGCAAATGCCACCAAATCAACCAACTAAATCTCAATTTCTGAACATCTCTATCCACAGTACACCACGACAGCTGTTGGGACACAAGTTTGGAAGCTTCTGGAAGTTCATCAGTGAACAAAGACCTCTTGAAAGCAAAGACAGATTCTGTTTATGAGAAGTAGGTCCTATTTTTCCTTTTCTGCTGCTCACCTAACAACTTCTGTCTTGCAGTGGGATCAGCAAATTCAGCATGAAGCCTTTCCACAGTCACACTGGCAGCTGCTCAGCTCGAGTCAGCAGGGAGCACACTGAGCCTGTAACTTCCCTACACCAGAAGATAATACACAAGTAATGCAAATTAGTTACTATCAAACCCTCTGTTCACATAATAAGCACCTGATCAAAATTTTCTACTCAAGAAAAGAGTCAGCAGAGTAAAACAGTAAATTTCCTTAGCATCTGTTGTGATGGAGATGGAGTAATGGGTCACGGGCAGGAGCTGGAGCTCTCAATCAGCTTGGTGCAGTTATGGGAATAATCACTGTGGACAGGAGTGTTTCAGGGAAAACAGAGTTCTGGATTAACAAATTGGCTGTGAATCATTAAGGGATAGGGCATGAAATGATATTAAGCCATGGCAACACAGGACTTCCAATTATTTATGGAAAAAAAGTCAACCGAGACAAACTGCTGCAGCATTCATTAAACTAATGAGGAGAAGCACCATGGATTCGGTTTGAGGATAATACCTTGAGGTCAGAATGCAATTTGATGCAACTCTGGTTTGATCTCTCTGCTGAGAACTATGATACTGTTTAAAAATCAAATTTTATAAAGATCTGAAGCAGCAGCTGTGGCTGCCCTTCCTTTAGAGAACAAAATGGAGGAAAAAAACCATGAAAAGTGCTTCTGTGTGGTAAGAATGTTGGAACCTGAAGGACTGCATTTGGGTTTGATGTTAATATACTGGAGGGAGAAAAGCTGGAAAAAGGATAAATTGGCAGAACTGGCCTGGGTTTGCATCTGTCCCTCAGCACAAGCACAGCACTCTCAGACTTCTACAATATCCTGCCTAAATTCTGGCATGGGCAAAAGGACTTCTAAAGTCAATGTGACAGCATGCTTCTCACAATTCTTTGTCTTATTGCTGAGTTTGAAGAACAAATTACCAAGTCAGAACCCGAAAATATTTTTTGGGTTTTTTAAATGCTGGCATGAAGTATTCAAAAGCTGGGGAGGAGAGTTTTAGTGCCACAGACCCTGTGTGAGCAATGACAAACCTGGAAGCCCTGCTCTACATTCTGTATTTTATCCAAGAGATGAGCGAGTAGGAAACTTCCTCACTTTCTTTCTTCACAACTGCTTATTCAAGAGGCAATTCTCTAATACCAGACAATTATCATGAGGGACACAACCAGATGCAACATCAAGGTCAGAGATTGATCTAAGGCAAAATTAGACAAAAAATTGTGAGCAATTTTTCCCAGTGCTAAGACTGTAAACATTGGAAGGAAAATGGTAGGAGGGAAACAGGCTTGGCAAAGAAAAGGTGCATTTTCCAGGGATTACTTTCATTAGGAAAAACAAACAGAAATAAAACTGAAAAAAACATATTTAAGATCCAAAAAATATTGTTTTGTTCATATTGAAATCAGGAGCTTCTATTTTAAAGGCTGTGCCATCCAGGAGATCAGACCAGGCAATCTCAGTAACCCAGCGTGGATCTTCAAATCTTTACACACACAGGACAGGAAAATTATCACACCACCTGGGCCAGTCTACAGCAAGAATTTGCTGAGATAGAATGCATGTCAGCTCTGAAATCACTAGGCCTGCTGTCACACAATCAGCTGCAGCACTGGGATCCCAGACAAGAGGGCTTTTCATTCAGCCCCACCTGGCACTCACTTCTGATTTTCTAAAAGCAACAAAGCTGTTATTATTTCAGACAAGAGAGAAGGAGACAAGATAATTAAGTTTCAAAACTCCTGCAGAAGCAAAGTAACCCTCCTGGATTCAGGTGGAACAATTTTATTTGAACACCAAGATACTGCATCGCTCAAACTTCTGTTGAGCCAGGGAAGTGGAGCCACTTTAACAGTTTAAAATAGATATATGTGCTTGATCCATTTTGGGTATAATACAGAGCTATTGAAATTTAATTTAACCATTGTAAATAATATTTATTATGCACTTAAGCACTGCATAAGGAATATTTCTACAAAGAAAATGCCATCACAAACAATTAAAGGCTTCTGAGGTTTTAAGCGACTCTAAATTGCTGGAAACACAGAATAAATAAGAAAGAATAAAGAAAGAATGGGGTTTCCACCATGGTTCAGAAGATTCATGAGTCAAGTCTGGTGTCCTGTCTCTGTCCTCAACCATACACCTCACACAATCAAAGTCCTTCAACACATCTGCTAAGATGCAGAAAGAAATATTCCACTCAGATGCTCAAAATAAGAAAAGAACCTTAACAAAGGAGATTTGATTACTTCTGTTTCAGCCTGAAAAAAGATAAAATGTCATCACAAGATTATCCAGATACACTGGCACTTCAGAAATTATATTTGGAGCAATTTTCACTACTGCTGTATCCTTTATTATCTTCACATGTAAAGGTAGTTTTACATGAGAATTGAGTTTGTCCCTTAAACCTTTAATTTTCTCCTTCATGAGCTCACAATAATAATCTGGCCATGCTTTAAATTATTCAGTTATAATTTGCAAGAAAGTCGAGTTTTCTGTTCATCCACTGGTATCAGTGAAAGATTAAAATAAAGTGTGTTGTGCTGCAGCTGAAATGTGCTGTGGTGTGCTTCAACAGAGTTGCTTGAAAGAGCAAAAAATAGTATTAAAAATGAATATAACTGCTAGCTATTGACTGACAGAAAAAAAAATCGTATGGAATTGGATCGTGCTCCAAAAAGAATTGAAGAGAAGGAATCAACACTTCCCAAATGAGAACAAACTGAGAACAAAAGGAAAGACACTCATGCTTTCCAGAAATAATTTTTTTTACAAACACTGAGAAGTAAAACAAAACAAAACCCACGGCAGAATCCTCTGACCATTTCCCTTTGAATGCCCAAGGTGCTGCTACAACTTGGATTCTGATCTCAACTATTCCTGCTGGAGCAGGTGTCCTTCACATCCTGCACTCACAGCCCTTAATCATTCATCGAAGGGGAGAGCTGCTGAAAATGCAGGGAAACCATTGGAAGTCTGGGCATTGGATACATTTTTTTATTTCTTTGCATTTTCAGTAGTCAAAGAAGAAAACCCCTCATCCATCACTTTGATAGAAGTCCACAGGGCACCCATTTATTCTCTTCCAAACGTGACCCGATGAGTTCGGAGCTTTATTTATGTTCCTTCAATGCTCAGATGTTACATTTTCTTGGCCATTATCTGAGCATTACTATTTATTGTTAGTCCACAATGGAGATCCTATTGTAATGAACTGACATATTTCACCGTTTGCTGGTTATACCAGATTTATTGCAATTACTCTTGAAAGGGATGGAGTAATTTACTGAAATCTCATTGTGGGAAAAGGAACTCCTGCAGGAGGTTCTCAGTGAATTTTCTATGAAGCTCTGCTAAGATCTGCTGTTCCAAGAGCCTGAATGATTGCCAATCAGCCTAACATTCATGCTTTACAGAATAGAAAGTTTTAATTAAAAATGAGCAGTAAGTTCATGATAGATTTGTTTCATATCAACAGAAAGAGCACACAGTTCTAGTATTTTTTTTTAAAGATAAGCCATGTGTTACAATGAAATTCCAAAAAAGAAAACGAGGAAAAGGCTTTAAAATAAAACCTTTCATATGAAATCAGGCTGTCTATGGAGATGCTTGGTTTCCAAGGAGGTGCTTGGGTTTGAGAGGTTCAGCTGATTTTGGATATCTCTGGGAACTTCTCACTCTTCAGCCCTTAACAATCTACACCCATGAACTGAGCCCTGCCTGTTCCTGAGGTCAGCAAGGTGTGACATGAATATGCTGACACAGATTTTCAATAGATTGGCCCATTTTTCCAGGCTCAGCTTTTGGGTAAATACTGCAAGATTTCATGTCATTAAGAAAAGTATTTGAAAAGTAAAAGATGTTTTCAATCAAAATTATCAGAGAGACACATTGCAGTGGTGGAGGCAGTTTTTTCTTCATTCATTACTTTTATATTATTGATTTTGTTGATGTTGCACTTGGGATAAATTTGGCTGCTTCTTCCTAAAAAAAAAAACAACAAACCATTTGAAGTCTTATTGATAGTAACCAAGTGAGCATCTCATTATATTATCCCTAGATTCTTAACAATAGGAGGGGATAACCACCAGGGAAGGAGGAAAAGGCTAATCCATAAATTTCTCATTAGCTGAAAGAGAGAGAAACATTTGCTTGAATAATGGAATATGTTTAGTATCACAGCCTGCAGTTAATCATGTTTACTTGCCTTTACTTTTCCAATATTCAGAGAATGAGACTGCATGGATTTTAGCACAAAATTATCAGCTATCAATATGTAAACTGACTGTTCAAAGGTACATCTAAAGATGCACATTTTTAAAGCAATGAGAGAACACCTGTGTTCAGAGTGATAATAAAAACAATTAAATTTGCATATTGCACCATTACTCTATTTAAGCATCAATAATAAGCAAAACACAGAAATCAGGCTAAAGTAAAAAATTCACAGCAAATAATTTCCTTAATTAATTTTCTCTAGATTTCTGCTTAAGAATGTTAGGATTTTTCTTAATCCACTCATTGGTTGCAATTTTTTTTTTACGTAGACTATTAGATTCACCAAAATCCAGGTTCTGTCCTTCATTTCTACTGTGTTATAAACTAGTCAGAATACAAAAGAAAACTTTTGGCAAGATAAATCCAACAGATCTCTGGAAATTATTTGTGACATTAGAACAGCTTGGGAACAAGTGAGCCGGGGTGATTACAGCATTGAAAAATTTAAGGAAAACTTTCACCGTGTGTGGGAAAAACAGGTTTTCCTCTTACTCTTCCTGGAGAAGCTTATTTCAATACTGAATTTCTCTTCCCAGAACTGAAGCTGACCCAAGCTTTCCTTGCAGCCATTCCTTTCTAGTTTTCCTGGTTTGGCCAGTTTATTTTCCTTGTCGCAGTAGTGGTGATGATTTACATTAATCTTATGATACAGCAGGGAGAATTGGTATCAAGTCTGTTTCTCAATGTGTATTTGTGCTTTTCAGCACTTCTACCTCAGCAAAACCTCCCTTTCAAAGTGCACATTTCCTGTATGTCAAGATCCCCTGAAGTCCTAATGCAAACTTCCTTAATGCTCTCCCATCCACCTGAAGGCATAAGCAAGTTTTAGTCAGGAAATTTTCACCTGAAAGACACAAAAACACATTGGATACTCCTAGGTCCAAAAGAAACCTTCATCTTCCTTGAATACATTCTTTCAACTTCACACGTGCATGAGAATGAGAAGTCACTTGCACTTTATTTTCTTTTTTCCTTCAGTAGTATTTTTATATAATATTAAACTGATAGCTTGTCATAAGTATCCTTCCCAAGAATTGGAACTCTACTGTCATGAAGGAAAGATTCATGTAATTTCTGTCATTACATTTGGTTTTCTT
>VZTR01033401.1:91039-137648 GCA_013400775.1 Chaetops frenatus | reverse complement strand
TTTTTTTTTTTTTTTTTTTTGGCAGTTCCCAAGCTAAAATATCAAAGCGAAGCTTAAATTTTGAGAATAGAGAAACATGACTGTTGAAATTTTAGTTGCAAACTTAGAGTTTTTTCAGCGTTTTCATTTGGAGAACAGCCTCATATTTCCTTCTAAATATTCCTATTAGACAAGAGAACAATTACTATTCCTATTAATTCCTATTAGACAAGAGAACTGCTTTTCTAAGCCTTGACTCCTATTTGCTAGAGAGAGAAGTTGGCAAAACCATTCCTTATGAGAGCTCTTGGGAAACTGAATATGGCAGTCAATGAATGGCATTTAACCCCTTCACCAAACAGTGCCTCAGGTGCCAAGGTGATTCCAGTTGTTCCACCCATCCCTGGAAATGTTGCATATGACTTGATTAAAACATTGGGTTTCAATGCCTTAAAATTCCAGCTCCACGAGTGACAGCAGGAGGATCAGAAGTAGAAAGTAATGGAGATGTACTGATAATGAGTATATTCAAAGTACTCTACCACAGACAGGTGTGACACATGCTTTGTACAGTCTCTGACCCAAAACACCACCCAGGTGCTCCTAAATGCACAAGGCTGAGACCAAACAGTGCTGGCAACATGATCCATCTTCTCAGAAATGAAACAAGGGAGTTGCTTGCCAAAACTAAAATGCAGGGTGAAAATATACCCAAAAAACCCAAACAATAGTGGTTCTCTGGGTCTTCAAAAGCAGCTTTCAGATGCCAGCATTTTTGTGTATTTGTTTAATTTAAATATAATAAACTGGCAATGTATTGACAACTGGTGGCCCTTAAAATATATTATATGGATGGTTTCATGGATTTTTAAAATGGTTTTGTGCCCAAATGGTGTTATGGGCATGATCTAAGTAGCTGCTCATCTTGCATGAAACCTGCTGTGCCAGTCTTTCATGGAAATGTGACTAAACAGCACAGCTTCTGTTTCACAGAAAAACCAAGACCTTCAGGTCCTTTCAATGCATGTGAGACACACAGAGAGTACCTGTACATCTAGAGCATGGATTAATGAATATTAATTAATGAAGTATTGTGCATCACTGAGACTAGTAACTAACAGGGTGGTACTCTAGAAACCATTCATTTAGCTTGACCTACTATTCATAGATATTTGGTGAAAACTATTTTCTTAGCAATGCAGACTAGTTCCACCTATGTTTTAAAATCTAACCAGAAATCCTCATCACCCATTCTGTGCCTTCAGAGCTGTGTTTCAAAACAGGATTGTATTACCTTAAAAAACATTTTTTAAGTAGCCCTTCAGTATTTTCCCTAGCAGAGTTAAACTATTTGTTAAAGACAACCTGTTCTCAAGAACAGAGAGCTGGAATCTGCCTCCTGCCTCAGCAGTCTCCCTGCTCTGCTATTTCAGTGGGTTTACCCTCTTTATGTAATCCCACTTATCAAGCTATCAAACTCTATTTGAGAAGTGTCAGCTTTCTTACCTCCTCCAATATCCCCACATCCACACAGTTCTATTGGAAAAAACCCTGCAAAGATGATCCTTTCAGTTCTTGCCAGATCTGAGCAGATCAGGCCCTTTCTGTCTCTTTGGGTAAGAGAATCTCACTGTTCCACTGATCTTCCCTGAGTTCAGGTCAGTTTGGAAGCTGTTCTGGAGCAAAGCTGGTCAGAGTTGGACACAACCCTCCTCTGTGTCAGGATGACCCAGAAAATGCTGGTAATACCTAAAAGCCTTGGTTTATCCTGCTGCACAAGGAAGAATTCCTATTTTAGGTGGCCAGCTTAGCTGGGAACTTCCAGAAGAGCTGAGAAATCCCTGAGCATGTGCTAAATCACTGGCCTACATTTCTGCTGTGCAGGAGGTCACCAGACAGCAATCACAAGCTTCACAAATACTTTGAGAACTTTCTGTGGGATGCATTTGTCCATCACACTGAATTGACTTTGTTATATCTGTGCTCAGGGCTGTTTTTCTGGTTTAGCAGTGTTGGAGATGTAAATGAGGTAGCAGGCACAAATAGAGCAGCATTTATCTGGTATTTCAGAAGAATTGTTTTTAAAACCGTCGGTATTGATTAGATCACATTTTGGTGATTTAAGTTCCCTGCTTTGAATCCTAAAGCTGGTAAAGCTCCATATTTATTTTCCATAAAAACCAAAACAGCCTGTCCTAGAGTCTGTAATTTTCTTACAGTCTGGCTTTCCACTGTAGTCTGAGCTACAGAACAATATCTCTGAAAAGAAAGCAGGTCTTTAGAGATCACAAATAACCAATTTCACAGTACAAGCAGTTGTAAATAGAGCTAAATTCCCTTTAGTAATAAACTATTCATCTTTGTGCTTCATTGAGTTCAAAGAAAAGCATTTTTCAGAGTTTAAGCAATTAAGTTTACATTTTATTTTCTCCTCTTGAAAGGAAGTTATCACAAAAGCATGGGATTGAGAAGTCACTGTGGTATTGCAGGTATTCCCTGTGTATGAAATTTCAATTTAGCAAAGCATGTAAAACTCTACAGGCAGTTAAGGTTCAATACACTAAACCCACTTTGTTTTCACACTGTGTTTATTTTGAATCATCACTGACCCAGCTGATTAGCTGCTGAATTAGGATGTCTGAACATCAGAACCATAGAATTGCTTAGGTTGTCAGAAGACCCCTGAGATCATCAATCCCAAGCATTTACCCAGCAGTGCCAAGTCCAGCTCCAAGCCATGTCCCTCAGGGCCACGACTGCAAGTTCTGTAAATACCTTCAGGGATGGGGACTCCACCATTCCACTCTGCTTTCAGCACAGCTGTGTGGGTCAAGATCCATGTTCAGCCTGCCCAGTCTGATTCCCAGGGAGCACAAATTGGCACAAATTGTGCTCCTCCTGGGTCCTGTGACAGTGAGCCAAGCANGCTAAATCACTGGCCTACATTTCTGCTGTGCAGGAGGTCACCAGACAGCAATCACAAGCTTCACAAATACTTTGAGAACTTTCTGTGGGATGCATTTGTCCATCACACTGAATTGACTTTGTTATATCTGTGCTCAGGGCTGTTTTTCTGGTTTAGCAGTGTTGGAGATGTAAATGAGGTAGCAGGCACAAATAGAGCAGCATTTATCTGGTATTTCAGAAGAATTGTTTTTAAAACCGTCGGTATTGATTAGATCACATTTTGGTGATTTAAGTTCCCTGCTTTGAATCCTAAAGCTGGTAAAGCTCCATATTTATTTTCCATAAAAACCAAAACAGCCTGTCCTAGAGTCTGTAATTTTCTTACAGTCTGGCTTTCCACTGTAGTCTGAGCTACAGAACAATATCTCTGAAAAGAAAGCAGGTCTTTAGAGATCACAAATAACCAATTTCACAGTACAAGCAGTTGTAAATAGAGCTAAATTCCCTTTAGTAATAAACTATTCATCTTTGTGCTTCATTGAGTTCAAAGAAAAGCATTTTTCAGAGTTTAAGCAATTAAGTTTACATTTTATTTTCTCCTCTTGAAAGGAAGTTATCACAAAAGCATGGGATTGAGAAGTCACTGTGGTATTGCAGGTATTCCCTGTGTATGAAATTTCAATTTAGCAAAGCATGTAAAACTCTACAGGCAGTTAAGGTTCAATACACTAAACCCACTTTGTTTTCACACTGTGTTTATTTTGAATCATCACTGACCCAGCTGATTAGCTGCTGAATTAGGATGTCTGAACATCAGAACCATAGAATTGCTTAGGTTGTCAGAAGACCCCTGAGATCATCAATCCCAAGCATTTACCCAGCAGTGCCAAGTCCAGCTCCAAGCCATGTCCCTCAGGGCCACGACTGCAAGTTCTGTAAATACCTTCAGGGATGGGGACTCCACCATTCCACTCTGCTTTCAGCACAGCTGTGTGGGTCAAGATCCATGTTCAGCCTGCCCAGTCTGATTCCCAGGGAGCACAAATTGGCACAAATTGTGCTCCTCCTGGGTCCTGTGACAGTGAGCCAAGCACAGCAGACAGAGGGGTCTGGGGGTTGTTGTGGCTGTTCAGTTGTGTCAGTGGGGTTATAACAGTATTTCTCCCTGAAGAAACACAAAGATGAAAAACCAAGATCTCAGCCACTTATGGATGCTGTTAGAGTTCCCACGGCTCTCCTGGTAAGTGCAAAATTATTAATCTCAGTGTCTTGGCCAGATTCAACCTCAGGTAATTACAGTTTGTCAGCCTAAACCTCCCATGCAGATCAGAGTGGGTTTCTGGGCAGCTAAGCAGTCCCTTTGTTTCACAGCTTTTCAGCAGAGCATGAAATGATCTCTGCACAAGATTTGAATACCTTTCAAGTTTGCCTTCAGCTGCACAGAGCTAAAACCACCACTGTTAACACCCTCTAGTTGCATGCTGGATTTCATGGCTTCACTTTTTCCACTGGTTCCAGGGTGTTAGGGCTGTATTGACAGCCCATCCCACAGAAAATGTCTTTGCTTGTATTGAAAAACAAATCTAAATCATGTCTTGGAGAGGTCAGTTAAAATCCCTTCAGAAATCTTTAGTCATGTCACAGTGATTGTTTTCTTTTGCACTGTAATAGATGAAATGCAGCTGAGCCAGTTGCTTTGCATAGACTCATTTGTCTAATTCTGCCCTTTTTTTCAGGTAGCTGAACCATGTGTGGCACCCCCATGATTAGTTTTTTGCACATTGATTCAGCAATAAACTGGACCAGTAGATTGGAGAAGTTACTGGAGCAAAGGAGCAATCTCCTCATGAAAAGGTGAATGAAAATAAGGTGCTGTGATATGGACATAGCCCACTGAAAATCCCTCATTTTATAACAAGCCAGAAATTTGGAAACAAATAAGGAAAGAACTGGTAAAGAACACGACCTTGGTGCTATAAAAGCAGACGTGGAAGTCCAACAGCAATTGAAAGAGAGGTCTCTGTCAGGGAGAAGCCTCTGGAAAAACAAAACCCTCAATGAGCTTTTCCTGTGAGGAAATGTGAAATCTAAATATTCTGATGACAGAATCCAGGCAAGGAACATGGCAGCAGCTGAACCCTCGAAAAGAGAAGAACAAGTTACCTCAGGAATATTATCTTTTGATGCCAAACTCAAGCAGATATCATTTAGTCATTCATTGCAGCTTTTCATTTCCACATATGAGAGATGACACATGAATGAAAGTTCTGCCAATTCACTGTTGGATTTCAGTAAATCTACTCTTTACTCAAGCCAAACCAGTTGCTCAAGCCTACAAAGCACTGAAGAAAATATACACTGCTTATACAGTATTTTTTGGATTCAAAAGATTACACAATTTAACAAGCCAAACTTCTCATGAAAGTACAGCAGGTATTCTAAGGGATAAAAATCCTGGCATCATGAATAAGATTATTTACTGCAGTTAAAGACTATCACACCAGTTGTGAATGCCATTCACAGCAGTTCTTTATGAGGTGCCAACAATACACAGCCCAGCTTTTCACCAGTGCACTACTAAGCACATTTAAGAGTGGTATAAATCCCAGATTAAGAAACTCAGAGTAGTTATTGTTCATTTATCCAGGGAGGGGTGGATAAGAACAGCAGTATTTCCTCTCCTTTTCTCTTTCTCTCTCCTCAGTGCTGCCTGTCTCAAAACAGACACTGCTTTAGATTTCATATTTAAACTGTTTTAAATAATGCATAACAGTCTAAAGGATCAGGAATAGTAAATAGATTTAGCTCACTATGTCTTTTCCCATCTGAACAATTCAAAAGACTTAAGTTAAATATCATTGTTTCCATTTTTAGAGAGGAAAGACACAACTCCGCTTGCCCAGAGCCACGGGGGTGTTTGGGTCATTGTGGTGACCTGAACAGCTGGATTTCCACAAATTGAAAATCACCCAGTTTAAAATGGCAGAATGACTCAACACTCATTCTGAGGCAGCTCTGAAGTGGAATTCCTCTACTCTTTACCTCTTGCTTTCTCTCCATGCACACTGTGGTGTGGCAAAGAGGAAGGACTGACAGCAAGCTTTCGGTTGCAATTAAGTTTTCAAGTAATAAGTAGCCCAATTACCTCAAAAACCTGCCAGTAAAAGTTTTTTATACTACCGTTCCAAGCCCCACACAATTCTGCAGTGAAGTTAAAGGCCTGACTGCTGTAATATGCACACCAATCTGAATGTGGCATTCCCAAGCATTGAAATCCATGCATATCCCTATTAGATAAACACTCTCTGTGCCTGAATAAATGCTCCATATTGATACAACCTCTTGTTAAGATGCACTTATGTCACTGTCAGGGTGCTCCTGCTGACACAAGCCATTCCTAGAGCAGGTACCATTTCCCCCCATCACAGATCAAAGTGCTTCTAAAGTAGTTACCCAACAAACTTGACTGGATTTTTTACTAAAGTGAGCCTGAAGGATTTGTCACCTTCTCTTTTCTGTTTGTTTGATTCTCTCAGAGAGTTGACAGGGGTAACCCTACAGATTCTGGTCATCCTTAGTAGAATTTCAAGGTCACTGTTCACCCCTTCCTGCTAGGTAGGAAGGGATATTGTGGCAACACAGTTTTGTCTCTATTGTGGAAAGGCACTACAAGCAATTAAGTCATTCTATGCTTACATTGCACAGCAGATAAACAAAAGCCTTAGGGCTTTCTGTAGGCTGGAATCCCCAAAAATCTAACTACCTTCCAAACCAAAATCATCTTTTTTCTAAAGCTAATTTGTGCCTTTGGATACATTTGTTATGGGACTTGCATATCTGAGCACAAACTTAGTGACAAATGCTTCCCCTTCCCAACACATTGCAGTGTTACCTATAACTGCTGTATTTTCCTTTTTTTTTTTTTTTTTTTTCTTATCAAACCTGAATCTGGGGGGACACTATAAAAAGAAGTGCAGGATGTTCCATTTGTTGACAGTTTCATTTCTAAAAGAAGATTCAATCATGCTGTACCTGTGCTGTTCATGGGGAAGTGTAAATGGGGTCTTGCTCTCAGTGCTGTCCCTCACATTTCATTTCTACCCTCATTGTGCCTAAAGATAAAAGTTGAAAAAGGCAGAAAAATAAAAGCAGAGGAATACAGGCTGTGCCTACCACGATCATGAAAATACAGTGCTCCCACCATAATGCTAAACACAGGATAAAAATACCCAAAGCCAAAAATATGATGCGATATGACAACTTCCTCTTACACAGAAATATTATAAACCTCAGGGTCCAGCTCTTCTCCTCCACTCCATCTGACTCAACACACCTCCTCAAGATATGTTAAAAAAAAATAAACATCCATTACTATATCAGCTACATGCTTATGGATTAGCACTGACCACAAACAGAGACATACTTTTAAGATACAGAATTGAATCAAAGTTAATCTATGTCTAAACCTTAAAATTTGGTTTTGACTTAGGATCATCCAGTTGAGAACTAATAGTCTAATGTTCCTTTCACAACACCCAGATTCAATTTGCTTTTTTAAGACAGTAATTTTTTTTTAAAGTGGAAACTTCATAATTTAATTCATATGAATTTTAGCCATTCTGAAAAATCTCAGTAAAAATTGTTATCCTTGCTACAAGAAGTGTGTTTTATAGGCCCAGAGTCCAGTTTCTGGGAAATGAAAACTGAATTTGTTATTTGCTTTCCATAAGAAGAAAACAGTATCCAACCTGTATGCTGCTTTGCAATAAACTAAATTTTGGATTTATTTGGCAATGGTTGCCAAGTGGTATGCACAATGCTTTTTAATTATAATTTATACTGAATGTCATGAATGCTAAAGGACTTCCTGCAACGGGTTCAAGGCAGGTACCAACAGGAATCAAAGGCTTACTGCTTCACCGCCTCTTGCTCTGGATATTTAATAATGATTTTATGAAATCCCTGACCATCCTTTAGAATCCAACAGTGTCCCCCAAAGCTGTCTTGCCCTGAAAAAAATTTCTTCCTTTAATAGCTTGAGTAGAGGATGCCTAAAAACCTGACAGCAGTGCAAATAATTTTAAAGAAGCTCAATCCATCTAAGCAATCACTCCTGTACTAAAGGAAATCTCCCTGTAAANAGTTTGATAAGTTCAAAGTCCACTTAAAAAAAAAAAAAAAAAAAAAAAGCCACCACACCACAATGCCATGCAAACGAATTTTACCTGTAATATTTACCTCAGGTTCAACAGACTTCAACTAATCTAAACTTTTATATCCTCATGTCCTACTTACAACTCGAAATCAGAGAGATTGGACACTGCTACAATAACAAAGGATGTTGTTTCTTAGGTGAATTTACCAGGCTGCTTCGAGTGTTTAACACGCTTGCCTTGAGCTGTCTTTCCCCCCCCCCACACCCTTTCCTTTAAAAAAGGAAGATACAATCCTTTTAGCAAGTCATTTATCTGCAGTAAACCTTCCATGACCAGATCACAACCACCACCCCACCCCAAGCTTTTCTTGATATAGATTACCATAGGTTTTCCTACATTCTTTTTTCTTCAAACACATATCAAATCCTCCAAATCCAAGCTTTCTATTTTCAGACCATTTAAAACTGTCAGAGCTTTGAATCACCATACTGTCATTAGTGGCCTAGCTGCCAGTTACATATTGTTGTGCCACTCTGTTTTGAATGGCTTAAGATTTCTTGTTAGCTTTCTGAAAGCACAATTTTTTGTTTGAAGTAAGTTTTCTCAGACAATTGTGTGCAGTTGCAGTGTAAAAATAAATACAGGGAAATGCTGCAAATAAATTGCTGTGGAAATACTGACATTGAGCATGGCCTTTTGAAAAGAAGAAAAGAAATCTGGATATGGTAGTTATTGTCAGCATTATCCTTCCTCTAAGAGAAGAATTCAAAAGCAGGCACACAGTTACACCATTTATAGCAAAACCTACCAGTCCATGAAATCAGAAGGTGTAAGAAAAGAATGGTTTTTTTATTGTATCAAAATAGCAGAGAATAGAGCTTGGCTCTTGCAGCTCCCAGAGAGCCTTGAAGCCTTGAATCATGAATCTGTTTAATAAGCAGGTCTAATTTTGCAGTAAGTACAAACAAGACAAAACCTCTTTCAATGGGTTTGGAACCACTTGATGCAGCAAAGACCTTCCTTGAAACAGACTTGCCTCTGTTTTCTATGTTCTGCACATCAGGAAAAAACCAACCTTAAGTAGAAATTCAATAAATGAAAAGGTCTGTGACATGTAGAAAAATTTAAATCTACCCTTTAATTTTACCTATTTAATTTTTTTTATGCAACACTTACAGCACAAGTACAGAAATGACAGAACCAAACCACTGAAACTTCTCCTCCTACCCAGTTCCAACTAAAAAACAGCTACATTTTTTTTCATTTTTAGCAAATTAATAACAAGCAAAACTTTTGTCAGATCCAGGCTTTGGAGGTTACAATTTCAGGCAGAAAGAGGGGTCTTGTGCCCTTAAATGACTTGTTCAATATTTAGTACTACGTGATTTGTTTTCTGAACCTGGAAGAAACAAATGAGTTATTTCTGAAGTTAAAAGCACTGTCAATATTTTCATATGCTCTTAAACAAGGAAAATCTGGTTATATTTAGATATGGAACAATACTTTATCTCAAGAATATTTGCCCAGTGACTGGGGGAGGACTACAGCAAACATTTGGAAAACTACAAATTAGAGGGAATTTGAGCTTTTTTTCATGGAAATTAATTTTAACTAGGCTTAAAAAAAAGGGGGGGGGAGGGGAGAGAAAAGAAGATAAAGTACATATTAAAAAGCAGCTTCACTGTATTCATTAATAACACACAGGTACTGTGTTATTGTGTGCATACAAACTTACAAAGACTAATTTAATAGAATTGTAAATGAAGCACTGGTCTTTGCAAGCTATATTGTTTCCAAATTTCACAAGAGCAAGGCTGGAATAGCAAAACAAGTTCCATTTGAAAAGCCTTTTTTCCCATACCCTAATTGTGATAGTGAATAGAACTAAATGAAAAATACATAAGATGATCTATTGTAGCAGCTATGGGCTCTATTTGCTGTACTCTGTTTTCTTTAGATATAAATTCTGCCTCTGGGATAAAAAAGATACTCAGAATCTAAACCTGTTTCTAAAGAAATGCTTCTAATAATCAGGGCCTACCAAAAATAGATCTTAATCATAGATTACACTATGTTTACTGGTGTCATTAATAAACAAGCCAAAAAGTGAAAAGTACACCTTGTCACGTGTCCTTCATTTGAGAGCTAAGTTTTTATGCACTGCATCTCAGAGAAATACTGGATTAGATCCATATTTCCCTCATAAATGTCATCTGGAAGACTGGTAGCTTGAGAAGCTGAAAAAACCCATTATTCTCATATTTGTCTTTTGCTTTTACCATTTAAAACAATTTTTTAACCCAGATACTTGCCAATAGCTTTATAACACAAAAGACTGAGATATTTTGAACATACTATTTTAGAAAAAGAGAATTAAATAAGTTATTTCTTAGCAGTAGAGATGCATATTCTTTTTAAAACAGCACATGCTAAAAATTATTGTGCACCAAGAGGCAGTATAAATACATTTTACTCTTCTTCTTGTTGTAAATGCTAAATACCAAAGGGGAACTGAAAGCTGCTGTTAGTCATTAAAAACTCACTGTATTTTACCAATGATGCTTTGGACTTGTTATGGAGTCCTGAGACCTTCATGAGACCTAAGTGAATCAATCTCTACCCACAAAAATGTTTGGAAGTGTGGGAGAACATTGCTAAGGATTAAATATGTTTGTCAACTTTTGATGACACATCAGGACTCAGAAGACGTGGGTTTGATCCATTAAGCCTCACTTAGTTTCCAGAATATTTTAAAGGGATACAGTTTGCACATTGAAAGATTTCTGTAAATATAAACATTCATAAATACTCATTAAAATTTATTAGTATTTGTAAAAATAAATAAATTTTAATGTACAATCCAATGCCTGCTCACAGACAAGAAAAACCCAGAGACTTGTCTTAAAACTAGAGAGAATATTTTACTTGCACAATTCTATACAGAATCATGCATGGATTAAGTACTGGAACACAGTAAGATGAAACAGCCATTTTTTTTCCTTATTCTATGTAAAAAAGTTGCATATTTAGTGCATATTTGGGTTTTTCTAGATCCATCATCACTTAAAGTTATAACTTTGCTTGGAATGCTTTGTATGACATTCATTCAGAAGAACATCTGTCCTCTGGTGGACACAGAGGATGCATTGGGTCCTTTGTTGTTTCCTATCCTTCTAGAACTATATTGTATATCCAGAACTGCAGCAAAAATGAAATATCAACCTACACAATCACTCTGAAAAATACATTTTAGAAATCTATCATCACCAGCTTATCAGAGTGGTTTGTATTGTCTTAAAAGACCATCTTAAAAGCAGCTGTGAATCAAGGTGATATTTTCTGTAGGTTGGAGGTAGATGGTAAGTAGGTTTGCCACCTTGAACAGCTCCTTCCCTAGGCAGAGTTGGAACAAAGCTCTGCACCAAAGACCAGATTTTCTGCATTTCTCCATCACATCCCAAGGCAGAGCCCCAGTGCCCCTGGAGCAACAGCTTCTTCCAGGTTTGAAGATTCTGACTAACATGCAGAAACAAATTTAAATTTGACATTTACAGAAGTTGCTGAACACACATCTTGGTGCTTTTAATCTTCTCCCCACAGATGCTGTCCCCACCACAGCAGCTGCTGCTACTCTAAGGTGATGCCTGCTAGTTCAGAACAGGAATCTAGGAACAAAGGAGGGAAAAAAATAAACAAGGGAATGACTTCTAATGTGCTAACATTTGCAAAACAGAGTTCCAGTTGATCTGAAGGCAAAATAGAAAGAAGACCTTTAAGATGAACTTTGTATTTTTCAGCATATGGCATTTTATGTGCAGGAAACTCTAAGCCTTTTCTGCTGATACAAATGTAATTTAATGAGAAGACAGTTTTGCTATTAGGCTAATTATTAAGTTTTGTACAAACCAATGATGCTAAAGAATCAAGATATTTTGTTCCTTCCCAGTTCAGTGGGACATTGGCACTTGGATCCCCTAGGCAGCTCCAGAAGTCTCTGTCTTAATGCTCACGTTGATGACTCACAAATGCATTTCAACCTCTGAACTTGCTTTGCAATACAGGCAAAATACTAGGTATGCAAAAAAAATAAAAAAAATATTACTAAGCATTCCCTGTAGAACTCACTGAGACACAGGAAAGAATAAAAAAATCTGAGAAACAGATATTGGCACGATCTAGCCTGGAAGGTTTTTACAGCTCAGTGGCAGATTGGGCAGACAAAGGAAGACAGTGTGAATTCATTTGGACTTTAGCAGTAGCTTTATCCCAGCACCACACAGACATCTCAGGGAGCCTGGCAGAAGAAGACCATGCTACAATAAGGGGTAGATGGAGCTGGAAAGCAACACCAATTACTACAAATGATGGCACATAAGAAGATTGAAAGGTATCTTATGAAGCAGCATTCTCCTTGCTACCTAGGCCAGTAGTATTCAATAGGCCAACAGAGGATCTGGGAGCACAAATCATCTCAGCAGCATTTTCAAAGCTGTAGCAAGATGTAACTATCAAGTTGAGCATGGATTTATTTTCCTTATTTTGTGTTTTTACCCAGAATTTTGTGAAATGCTTGTCCAATAAAGATGGTAGGGAAAGTGAAGGGATGAGTTCAGAGCAAAAAGAAGCTTTTAAAGATTCCCCATGCCACTTTCTGTAGTCATGTGATTTCTGGTATACTCTTAAAGAAAGAAAATGCTCTCTTTAATGCTTGATTGTCCATGGTAGGCAAATATGAGGTGAATATGCAGTAGAGATGGAAGGGTCACTTCTATTCCTGTTTACTAACTTAATGCCAGTGACTTAAAGATTGTCACTTCAGATGGCCCTGACCACAGAGAAGAAAAACATTTTGCAAGAACTCTGCCACTTTGCTCCTGCCTACAAGGAGTGTGAACACCTCTCTTCACCCTGCTCCACAGTCCTCACTGCTGCATCCAGACTTCTTGGCAACTCAGAGGTTTCAGAGGCACTCCTCTTTGCAGCAGGAATATTCAGTGATCCCTTGCAAGGAGCAGAGAGCTGATGAGTCGGGATCAGCACAGCTCAGCTCTTGGGAGGGCCCCATCCACCCCTCTCCACTGCAGTCAGAGTGTCCCAGGGCAGGATAAAAGGGAGCATCCTCTGCCCCCCACTGCCAGGGATGGGCTGGAGGCAAAAGGCATCTGAGAGGAAGTCCTGGAGTAGCAGAGGAAGGAAGAGCAGAACCATCAATCACCCAGGGTGCCCAGGGCTGGCAGGGGTTTGTTTTTGGATGACAGTGACAAGAGCAAGGGAATTCTTCCTTGAGGAGCACTGCAGAGCTTGCCATCCTCATCTCCCACTGAGCCAGGGCAGCAGCCATAAGAAACAGGAGGCACAGATGTTCTCAGGGGTCTCAGAGCTTTGGAGCACCCACTGCTGTCCAACCAGGGATGTAAAGGATTCCTGACCCCTCTAGGTTGATCAGACCAGGGGCATTTCTCTACTCTCAGGTGGCTCCAGAGTGAGGGGGATTAGGACTTGGACATCTCACTGTAGGACAGCAATATCTCACTTGGACCCCAGCAGGAGAAGACCAGGCTCAAGAACATCTAAGGAACCACAAGGTGCACAGATCCATGGCTCTCGATGAGATACATCCATGAGTCCTGAGGGAATTGCCTGAGGAAGTGGCTAAGCCACTAGCCAGCAGATCTGAGAAATCATGGCAGTCCAGTGAAGTTCCCACTGCCCGGAAATGTTGATCAGAGAGCTGGAACACCTCTCCTATGAAAACAGGCTGAGAGATTTGGGGTCATTCAGCCTGGAGAAGAGAAGGCTCTGAGGAGACCTTATAGCAGCCTTCCAGTGCCTAAAGGGGGCTACAAGAAACATGGGACTTTCTACCAGGGCATCATTGGGAGGAAAGGGTTAAAACCAGAAACTTTGGTGAAGAGGGAATAGCTTTGCTCAAAGTTACCTTGCAGCTGAGAATGCTAACAATGCTGTGGCAAACCTGCATGCATTTTACCTGTTATTCATCCTCTGCCTGCTCTGAGAGGAGGAATTCCTGTGTGGAGATAACACATTCTGAAACACAGGCTTGAGTCTCCTGCTGGGAGAGAGAAATGATAAAGGCACAGCCTTGTGATAAACTGAGTGTGCACAGAGCTGTTGGATGTTTTGGGGCAGGCAGCAGCCCATGGATGAAGTGAGTCTAACAGGGTCCCTGTCCCTGAGAGTCTCTGCTGCCCAGCCTCGTTAGAGGGGTAATGAAATAAATCTATTTGCATTTCAGCTGTGGTTTGATGGTCACCCTGGATCCCTGCATGTGGTGAGTAACAGGATAAGGGGGAAATGGCTTCAGCCAAAGGAGGACAGCTTTAGAGCAGATTTTAGGAAGGAATTGTTTCCTGTGAGGGTGGTAAGGCTCTGGAATAGGCTGCCCAAGAGAAGCTGCAGATGCTCCATCCCTGTCAGTGTTAAAGGCCAGGTTGAATGGGGCATTGAGCAACCTGGGATAGTGGAATGTATCCCTGAAAGGAGGTTGGAAAGAGATGATCTTGATGGTGCCTTCCAACCCAAGCCATTTTACAAAATACTTACTCAACAAGAGCTTCTTGGGTGATATATCTAAGATTTTTTGCTGACATATGCAGACCCTTTAGGGTTTGCAGTCCTGTTAGTTCTGTAGATAACAATCTTACCCCTGACCCACACTCCAGGAGAACAGTGTGGTACCTGCTTACACAGCTAAATTAACTTCACAGTTAACAATCCCACCCACTGAACTGAAGTAATAAATGAGGAACCATATTGCTAAAAGAAATAAAAAGTCATTTTTAGTGCAAAACAAAAATTAAACACATCAAGACATACACGACAGCAAAATCTTACTTATCTGAATAGACACAGGTTTACATCAACAATGAAATAATTTATAATGAAATTAAAATAATGAAAATAATGTATATCAGGTGTGGAAGAGGAGGCAAACAAATAACCAGATACTATATACTACCAGCAAAAAAAAAAGTAATGAAATTACAGGTTTTTTTCCTCCTGTGTCTATATATTCTCATAGCACTGTGATCTTCAGTTCATGCTACACTCTCATACAAGTGCTTCATTATAAAAACATTTATCTATTGAGGAAACAGCTTTGAAAATATTTTTCATGTAGTGCATGCCAAGAAAATCAAGTTTGTGTGGATGAAGCAGTTTTAAAGCTTAGGAAGCCATTCCTCATTATTATCCGGAGTACAGGTTCCCATTCTCCAACAAGAGTTACTCACTGCAAATTAGGTTAACCCATTTCATTACATATCTTTCAGATAAGTAACCAACTGCAATAATAACTAAAACTAAAAAAAAACCCAAACTAACAAAAACTTCCATGCTTCTTCCTCTGGTCTTTCTTCCTTTGTGTATTGCTGCCTCATGTTATAATATGTGCAAAAAATTTTTGTTTGATCACTCTGTAATACAGTATGAGGAGCACATGGACTTTTCTTTTTTGGCATAAAGAGGTCTCAATTAATATGATCTAGAGAATAACATCATCTTATGCCCTAGAAGCACTCAATAATGCTTGCTTGCTTCAAAAGAAATTTCATTTTTAGGCCTTACTGCTTTAACCTGTCCAGAGGCAATAAAAATCCAAAGGGGGAAGAAGTCAATTGTGAACAGCAGAAATTTTTATAAGCGCTGCCTGTCAGAGCTTGAGAGCTCAAAAAATATCTTAACTTTTAGGTATTTTGCCATAAAACTTCATTAATTCAAAAGTCCTGCAGTCAAGAGTTCACATAAAGGTGGAGAGGAAAGAAGAAGATAATGGTGAAGGAGAAGCACGTTCATCTCATAATGCATACAACCACATGAATTCACATATTTTCAGCAGAACTTCATGCTCTTGATACTTTCAGCATTATGGGTAGGCTTAAAAACATAAAGGCTGTTTTTTTTCAGAACTAAATTTAAGGTAACTTTCTTCCCCTTCCACCCTGTTTTTAAATATTTTATTGCCTGTAGCAAATTTAGAATACATGGTTGAGTTCCACAGTGAGCTGTCTGATATGGCACCAAACAGAGAAATAAATTTTTACTAAAATATTTACCAAAAAAATCCAGAAGAAATTATAGAAAAAAAAAAAAAGGATTAAAAAGTGTAACATTTCCAAGAGATACGGAAGACTTGATTTAAGGATGCTGTTATGTAAATTACAATGAGTCAGTATTTGTTTACCTTGAAAAGTTTCCAAAGGTCTGCTGGTCACTGTGATCCATCTCACAGGGCCTTGATTTGATAGTCACAAAAAACACTGATCATCTAATCTGGTGATTTGGCTTTTGCCCCATGATCTAATTTAAAGTATAATATGTAAGTTTTACTTAAAGATCATTTTTTGTTGTTGTTTTCAGCATGTTCATTATTCCAACAGAAAACTTATTCTTACAACCTATGCATGCAATAAGTATTTTTGAGCTTAATTAAACTCACTTGCATGATTCTTCATTTTAATTTTTAAGGTTTGCTAATGTGAATTCATCACTGGTCACTGAGCTTTCTTTCAGTTCTATGTGAAATACCCAAATCTAACAACATAATTGCATTTTTTTTTTAAGTTCTGATGTTCTTTAGTAAGTTGAATAGAACACATTTGTGAAGATTCATTATGAAAAGCTCAAATTCTTTCTCCTTAAATGGAATGTTAGGTTATTTTATTGGCTTGTCTTCTTACATTGCTCAGTATTTTCCCCATTGAAAGACAAGAAAGTCTTTCAAGTGATGACTTGTCCACATTATGATAAGGAAAACCACAGAAAATACAAAAAGAAATTCATTTAAGGAAAGGTTGGGGCATTTTTTCCCTTCTCTGCCATCGACTTCACATGGAAAACAGCTGATTATTTCAGAGAAATTACACAAGAAGTGAATTCAACACTTATTTTCGTTCTGCTCCAGGCTAACCCTGTCAAAGTTGTAAGTGATTATAAAATTTGCCAGAACTGGAATGTTCTGGGCTTTTGGTCTACAAATTGGGGCTTTTTTCAGCATACACAGCAGTTTTTTAAGAACCAGGAATAGTCATGTAACTGCTTTTGTGCTCTCCAGCATACCATTAGTGAAATGATGAAAGGAGGATTTTCAATGAGTATTGACATATTTATATTAATTCTTCTTGTTGGCTTTCCCCAAAACACCTCTCAGCACAAAGCATAAAAATATAGAATGAGATAAATACTCTTAGATTTTGTTCTAGCTTCAAGTTCTTTTCCTGCAGGAATGTGTTTTTAAAGCTTGCTTGACCCCTTTTCAGTTTTAGCATGTGATTCCACATGCACAGCTTTGACACTCACCCCCTAATATTGAGGTTGTTTATTTCATGCTAATAGTGATAGAGCAAAAAACCCAGTTCATAATATATTAGAAGCATGTAAGAGAGACATCCTTATTGTTGTATGCAACTCCCATAACAGAAGTCCTGAAGAAGCCCAAAGACATACAAATATTCAACAAAACTAATTTTCTGTGCTGTATTTCTCTTTCTGAACTACTGAATGGCTTACACTGAATAAGATTCAAATTTCAAGCTGATTTTAAAACTTGTTTTCCCATTCCAGGTTTGTTTTTAAATCATTTCCCTCAAATCCAAGGTACAATGGACCAGACAAATCTCTGGTTTTCCATTGTTATGCAGGCAGGTGGATTGCAAACTGACCTGAAGTTAATGAAATTCTGCAGAGGCAAAAATATATGTACCTGTACAGCTTTGGGGTGCAGGAGTACAGTAGCATAGGATTTTCCTTCATATTCTCCTTAATTGAAATATGTATAAAAAACCCCGAACTCATACAACCAGTTATAGACAAAGATCCCAGTTTTAAAGCCTCACTATATTTAAGCTCAACATTTGGGTCTAGGAGTGCTGGAACAGATGCTAAATACATTTGAAATGGACTTATGTGCAAAATGATTCATGTTGTTTTTGACTGGAAGGGCAGGAAGTTATATTCAAGCTGAACTGGCAGCAGGAGTGTTAAAATTGAGCTGCAAGCAGCCAGCTGTTCCTGCAATTAACTAACAAGGATGGGTGCATTACTGGGTGATCCATGGGTTAATGCTAATGAACCTCACTGCCAGCAAGTGCACGAGTCAAGGGAGGTGTCAGGGACATAAAAATTGCATAGAAGGGAGTGTGGAGTGGACACATTCCCTACCAAAGCAATTTGCATTTGAGATGTCAGCAGTATCTTCTTGCCTGGCATTTCTCTGGCTGAAATAAGTCATATTTCAAACTCTATTGACATGCCCAGAGCAAGCCTTGCTTTATCCTGAATCTATCCCAGCTCAGAGCAACATTATCATTCATCAAGCCAGAGATGGAAAAACCTGTTTATGGACCCAGGACTGCTCACAGGCAACAGAAGGACTTCTCCTGCTTGTTTCAGCCCTGAGCAAAATTCTCATGATCCAAGATTTGTCTTACAAGCAGAAAGAAGGAGATTTGGTCTATGAGTCTTGATTTGCAAATCAGTCATGGTATGCAAGTCTGAAATGGCAGATTCAGAAAGTTATGTATACAAAACCCTACTGGCCATGTTCCATTCTTTATGCTTCACACCTGAATATTGATGAAAACACATGTTCTTTCCTCTATTTTTCTGCAAAACAGGTAAGGAGACTTACTACTACTTTGATAACATTTTTCAACCAACTTCTCAAAATATTGCCTAGAATATCAGACTATTAATGACTCTTCAAAAATGGAGAAACTAAGCTTTCATATTCTGGAGATCTGAGCACTCTAAATGAAAATATAATTCAGGATAGGTCAGACAAAATCCTCCTATGATCATAGTGAGAGAACATTTGAACAGCATTTCCCCCTCTGTTCTCTGCCAAGTGATTTCAAAGACCCAACCTACACAGTGTTTCAGAAGGGAGAAACCAACCAAAGGAAAAAACAACACAAACACACACACAAAGGAAAACAACACTTTTTAAAAGGCAAACAGTAACCAGTGTGACATCCTGAGATGGCTCTTGTTTGAGCCTGTAGGAGTGGCACACTCAGTGTTACCTTGGTGCAATAGTGGGCAAACCATCACAAACTCTGAGCTTGTAGATGAAAGGAATGCTCTTTTATTTAGGATAAACTTCTCTCAGCCAGATGTCTCAGATCTTAAATATTAATAATTTTACCACCACTCAAGGCAAGCAGAATAAACCAGTGAGAGTGAAAAATCACACCTCACACAAGATTCTCAAGCAGCCTCTGGCTTGTCATCATAGTTCTCCTGTGAAAAAAAAATTGTGGTGAAAGGGGAACAGAGGCAGATAATATTTACAAAATAAGAAAAGAACTTGAAGCAAGAATATGAAAGGGTGAAAAGGTGGGAGGGAAAAGCTGTTCCTTTTTTTGAAACATTAAAACTTGCCAGAGATTATTTGGAAACCCTGAGAAAGTAAGAAGATTCTGTGAAAACCTGAGTTGGAGGAGACCAAAATGGATCATCCAGTCCTGCTCTTAAGTGAATGGCCCATAAGGGGACTGAACCCATAACCCCAGCATAATTAGCACCATGGTCTGACCAACTGAGCTAAGTCTTGTAGTCTTAGGTTTTCTGTCAAAAAAAGCTTGCTAAGATATGTGAAAATATTCCATTTATTCAGAAGGTAATTCTCAGAAAGTCCAGAGAATAAGTTTGGTATTAGTCAAATTCCTGACTCCAAACATTTTAGTGGAAATCAAGCCCTTAACCAAGGGCGTTCATGGCATTTGGGAGAGAAACAGAAACTCACAAAAATCACAGTGTTGGACTAGAAAAGCAGAGTCTGAGAAACAACATCCTGGAAATATTTAGCACACAGGATTTGCTAAGGTTTCTCCTCCATTCAGGGCTTCCCTCTGAACTATTACAGAGGGAAGCCCAACTAATAATATCTTCTCAGGAAACAAATACTGGTCAGGCTATGCTTCTCTCACCTGGCATTCAATTCCTGGATAGGGTTAGTAAATCTAAGCCCTCTCTAACATCACTGCAGTTTTGAGTTCCATGAGGAAAGCCTGGCATGAAGAGTTTGTGGGAGAGAGCTGCCTGCAGCAGGGGCAGCCACAGGGGAGAGAGGCCCTGCCATGGAAATGGGATCACACACCCACACCTCTCTCCCAGAAAAACGTGTTTGAGGCAGGGGGAAGGGAGCATCAGCTGATCAAAGCCTCCACGGAGCAAGGATCACTTGCTCCATCAGCAGCCACACAGCTCTCCCTGAGAAGGGAGGGAAAAGTTTCCCTCCCACCCATCAGCTTCGAGTGCGCCTTCCCACTCGAGGCAGCTCCTCGGAGCAGCACAACCCCTTAAAGCTCAGATCTAAGAAGTTCTCAGAAGAGAGCTAATGGAAATAAATGCATTTTTAACAGGTCTCTTCCAGTTTCAGCTGCGTTTTGTCATCTACATGACACTTCCAGTAAGTAAATAATTTCAGATGGGAAATCACAGGTGGATTAGTGTAAGCTTATGGATTGTCAAGGTAATCATTCTGCAGCACAGAAATCTGAGACCTCTTGACCAGAAAGGGAATAGAACACACGTCTTACAGGAGCAGGCTTTTATGAAAAGATAATTTAGAGGCTTCAGGGCGATAAAGACAAGTGTGAGAGCAGCTACAATCCACTTTTAGATTATATTACCTCTCAGTCCTTTTCTCCTGAAATAACCTGCTTCTCCACCTCCCTCCACTGTAATCTTCC
Organism: Chaetops frenatus; assembly: GCA_013400775.1. NCBI lineage: Eukaryota > Metazoa > Chordata > Aves > Passeriformes > Picathartidae > Chaetops > Chaetops frenatus. The sequence goes on along the minus strand of VZTR01033401.1, from coordinate 116,893 downwards.
TTCTTTCCCAGCCTTTCTTCAGAGCCGAAAGGGTATGAAGATTATGAATTATTGATGTGAGAAATACAGAAATCTCATCAGGAGAGGGGTTTTTTTCTTTTTCTTTTTTTTTTTTTTCCCCCCTCTGAAAAAGCTCAGGAGAAAGTTTGGACAGGAGCAGAAAGCCTACTCAGCAGAGGAAGGCATGTGCACAACCATCTGTAGCAGCTCCACACGTCCTACTGCTTTTCAGAAATCACTGAGACAAATGACATAAGTAGACAAACTTCTACAGAAAAACAAACAAACAAACAAACAAATCCCTTAAGACACAGGAAACACAACACCAGCATCCCACACCAAAAATACCCTAAACCACTAGCAAAACCACCAGCCCACCACCCTATCCAGAATATTCACCACAGGCATTTGTGGGATTGTGACACTGATTTAGACTTTCTGAGACCTAGTCAGACCCAGCTGAGAGTACCAGTGAAATAAATTATACTTTTTCAAGTTTCGTATCAATATCACAGACATTCTTACCCTTCCCCATTTCTTTGGGGTTTTATATTAACAGGGCAATATCCTCCTTTTATTTTCACAAAAGGAAGGAGGTTTTGCTCACCTTTTTCCCTTCAATGACCCAACCTGCATCAAACATCCAAGGCTTCCTGCCTCAAGGCTTTCACATTTCATTTCTGCTTCACAAGGTGACAGCTACAAATGGCCATGTGTCTGAGCTGAGGCCGTGTCTGTACCCAAAAGGACCTTCAGGAGGCCAGGGTAATGCAAAGGAGCTTGTAAGTCTCATGTAAGCTGTCAAATACCTATAAACTTTTACAGACACCATGGCTGGAGACTGGTTACCAGTCTGCACTGGAAGACCTTAGGTCCATTCTTTTCCTTTGATCCTTCTGGGAGTGATTTCACAGATGGAAGATTGTGTTTGCTGTTGTCTCTATCCCAGAATTCTCATGCACAACAGAGCAAGATACACTTAATATTTGAAGGAATAGGGTCAAGTGTTGTTTTCAGTCTCTCTCTCTCTCTGTTTTTTGTTTTGAATACACATTAATAGGATTTTAGGGATTATTCCAAGTTCTTTGAGCATAAATGCATCCCTTCAGTCTTTCTTAACTTTCCTCTCACTCCACTAAAGGGCCAACCATGCCAAATGTGAACTGTCAAAGCAGGTATCAATAACCTGAATCTACCTCCATATCTCCCTTTAACAAGAAAGAAATACCACTGATATAGCACAAAAAAAAAAAAAGCAAAAGGCATCCAAAATGCAAATGGAAGTCTGCAGACTGACTGCTCAAACTGTTCAAGCTGATTTGTTGTTATAGCTTCAATATCACTCAGTTTTCCTTCTCACTTTGGCAGACATGTCTGCCTCAACCAAATGTCTTCTTCCTTTCCCCCAAGACTAGGGGAAAATGCATCCTCATTTCTTACCTTTCCCTCCCCCCTTTCTTCCACATGCCTCAATGATACTTTTATCTAAGTTTATTATGTCAAGTTTAGTCTCATTCTCCCCAATAGTCTTTCACCTCAAATTCTGCTTTCCTAAACTATGGATAGAAACCCCTGGCTTTTGTCTGGAGCATCCACTGATTGTTTCATCTTTATTTTTACATATTCTGCTCTTGATGGTTATTCCTTCTCCATAACTGCTCTCTCACTTCAAGAAAAACAACCTTTTTATTATATTTTTATTTTTCCTCACCGTCTCCTGCTCTCCTTCACTGTATTGTTTTCTATTCCAAGACTCTGCCTGTGTTTTGCAGTTAAGCCTCAGAGGTGTTTCAGGCTAACTCCTACTTTGCATTTCTGAAGTGCTGTGTAACTCTGCAGCCATATCTGTTATTTTTAGTGCTAAAAACAATTATTAAGATCCTCCATTTTACAAGGCTATAAACTGGTTTTTCCACTTAAAATGGAAATGAGTGAAATCTTCAACATATATCAATAGAACTTGTTTGTAAAGTTTCATGCTCTGGTAACCTTCATCTTTATTAAGGCTGAAGAAGTCAGTCCCATGTGTCACATTTAGAGAAACACTGGCAGAAAGGGCCCTGAAGACATAACAACCCACTAGCCCAAATAATTTGCACTTTAAATGTAAATGCCTATCTTTATAACCCCTGAAGCTTCATCTCCCAAAAACAACCTCTAGAGGTTTATCATCTGTATTCAAACATAGATAAATACTTTCCATAATTTAATAAAAATAAAAAAGAGAGAGAGAAGAGAAAAACATAAGGAAAGGAGAGGTAGGATAGCAATCCTGAAACACTGATTAATCTGCTGTGGTTCATATTAAACCAGTTGAAATAACCCTTGGTAAGTTCTAGAAGACACAGCTTCTATTTTAGTTCTATTTCTAGATTGTCATTGCTTTAATAACAAACATTAACTGATTACTTCAGACTTTTCCACCTTATAGAGTTACAGGAGGAGGTCAGGTGAAGTTATTCTTATAAATCCTATCTATTCTATATTTTAATTAGAGTATATTCTATATAGCCTGCAAAATCCTACAGGTGAGAAATGCAAAATGGTATTTCACATACAGAGCCAGAATTTGAGAGATCACTGGGAGACACACATTTAAGCAAATTCCTGAAAATTACTATGCTTTGACCAAAAAAAATTGACAAAGCTTAAAAAGGTGTCTTGATTTGGGAGCTGTGATACTTTGTTTTAAATAAATAGGAAGAGATGAAGCCTACTATATAAAAACTTAATTGGAAATTATGAGTGAATTGAGACACTAAAGCCTTGCAGAGCTTTGATTACTTCAAATAATTAACAACTCGAAGGAACAGGCAAATAACGTTAAATTATCTAGATATACAAACTCTATATATGTAGTTTTAAAGTGCAAAACCTTTAGTCATTACATTATGAAGTTCTCCTATATACCTGTTATAAAGTTTAACGGAAAATTACAAAAATTTTCAATGAAAGATGAACTGGTGCAATGACATTAGTAGTTGGATTTAGAATGTAAAACTTCCTATTCTCACATCTGCACAATTTTCCCACATAATTTACACAACAAATGAATTCCACTAAGATTAAAATACCTCAGGCTCTCTGTTCTTACTGTATTTGATCATGAAGAATCACCTGGCACATTGACATTTCAGAGAAAAATCAGGTTTTTGTACTTTTCATAGGCTATTTCCCTTCATAATATCTTAAACCAAGAAATATTAGTAAAATACCTATATATGCTCTCAAATGTCTGCTAAATACCTATAAGCCAGTAGGAGTAAAGCATCACTCAACACCTTCCTTGCCTTAATATTGTTTAGAATATTGGGGGAAAGGGCCATTACCTTCAGTCATTTCATGTTTATAACAAAAAGGCAAATTGTGAGAAAAAAAAATGAAAAAATAGTCCCCAAGCTGTCATGCACTCACTGAAAAATGAATAATGAGATTCTTCTGTCATATTTCTGTCTTTTACTCCTTTAATGCAGAATGTGGATAGGACACACAAGAACAGGAAGGGGAGGGGAAGATGAAATATTAACACACACAAAAATCCAAGTTGTTCTTTCAAGGGCCAAGTTCTGGCACAATCCTGGTTATTTTATGCAGCAAGACTGGTAACAAAGAGGGAAGGCAGCCAATAAAGAAAAACACATCCATTATCACCAGAGTTTTGGAAAAAAAAATTGTTTAGGCAAATAGAATGATATATGGATCCAAGAAGATTGGATATTCAGTCAACCTCTGCCTCGAAATAAAAAACAAGTTTGCACAAGGTGCTGTAGGAGATCAGATGCTGGCATTGTGCAGCATGGCTGGCATTCCAGCTTTGGGGATTTGGGGTTGTTCCTGTATACTGCGAGGGATTTTCTTTTGTTTTTAAAGAAGAGTTCCAGAAAGACCTGTTTGTGCCTGACAATAAATATGTAAAAGAGCTGAGGCTATGGAAAAACTGAAAGAACATTCTTCTCCAAAAGGAAAGTTCCTAGCAGAGCCCCTAGGCTGATCCCAGATCTCCCTGACCAAGAGGTCACCATCCTTGTAGGATCACTGTAATCTAAACAGAATCCCAAACAATCTTCTAAATCTCTCTTAGAATAATTTCTGATTATTCCATAGGAGAAGCTTAGCACACGAGGTAGTCAGGCCTCTCCTTGTTGTTTTATATTGTCAACCACAACCTGATGATGAGGCTTGAAGAGGTTTCCTGAGCCACCATTATTTGTGTACCCTCCCACCATCACCTGGAGCTGTCAGGTATATTTAATACCAAGCACCTTTACTGGCCTTGCAGTTTCAAGAAAAAAACACCATCGTCTTCAGAAAAAATAATCTATTATTACAGCACTTCCTCACAGCAGGGAATGAAACAAAACCAATATAAACAAGCTGTTAAGAAGTTAAATTGGGACACAGTTTCACAGAACAAAGGGGGAAAAAAAAATAGACTGCCAGTATGAAAGATTCCACAGCAGAAAAACAATAAAAGAGTGCTTGGGCACAAAAAGTAGGAAACAAGTAATTGACTAAAAAAAATAGCTGCTTAAAAGGCATTAGACACAAAGTTTCAGTTCATTTGTTCCAGTCTGTCTTTGTGAGAGATTCCTGTTCCAATGGGTGCTCTCACTGAACAGATAAATTTCCAGTGACATCTGTAAGTACAGAAGGCTGCAAGGACAAGCTTATGCCAGCATTTGTAACCAAATGCTCTTCTGAGGAACTGAACTGCTATTTAACATAATTTAAAAATTTTCATCTGAAAAGGAGGTTCATTTGACACTACCACAGCAACAGGGTGAAAAAACCAAAAACCAGTGTATTCTCTGCTATAGACACTAACCTATGAAAAACAGTTTTAAAAGGAGATGAGAGCTACAGTGAAGGTGAGAAACCTGGGGAGATGTCCAAGAATGACACTACAGTCTGTCCATTACTGGGGTCCCATGCAGTCCCTTTCACATTCCACAGTATGGCTGGAAAATGGGGCAAAACCAGACTCTCCTCTCATTGCCATCAGGCCTGCACCAAAAAAATAACATAAAATAACAGCACAGCAGTGCCACAACAGAGAATTTTGCCAAATGTCTTGTCAATGAATAGTTTGTGCTGTGGGGTTACCTATACCCAAGCATCATCCTCAGGTTCCAAGGAGCTGTGAAGAAAATATCAGCCCAAGGCACCTGTTTGTTTATCCCAAGGAGAATCTGCTGGCCAAGGTACTCAAAGCTCAGTCAGACACCAGATACTAAGGTGGTTTTCTCTCACACACTTTGCAAACCCTCAGGGAGTCTATGAAAAGCATGGCCTGCTTTGTGTGTATCACCAAAACCAGGCTGTAAAGTCCAGCACAAGTCATTGGGAGATCTTCAGCCATTTCCTTGCTGTCATGGCACAAAAAACCAGTGCCATATGGGTGCCAGCAATTTAAAACCTCATCTGTACTTCACCCAAAGCAGAAAGGTTACCCACAATTCACAGAAGACACCCTTCATGCTAATACTGAGAAAAAAAGGAAAGCAAATTTAAAATTCCAAGTTATCAGGAAGCTCACTGCAATAGAGAATCCATCTTGAGCAAATCTCATTCTGCCAAAGACAATTGTGGTCAACAAAAAAGCAAGCAAAACTTTAAGTGGCTAATCTTTTTCTTTCTCTTTAGATTAACTGGTATTGCATTTTCCCAAAAAGATGTAGATTTCATGCTCTGACCCTTGATTTTAAAAGGCAGGAGCTGACAGTCCTACTGAAAACTCAGGTTGGTGGCAGAATTATCCACATTCTATTCCACCTGCAAGAAAGAGGACAAAAAGCTCTGCCATACAGGATGGGAAAAGAGAAAGTGGAAGTAGCTCAAGTTTAATATTTTGTGCTTCACATTCACATATTCCCAGTAGAAGACAGAGTTTGCAAGTGTCTACCCAACAGATTTATATTTTAATACCACACCCAGATTTAAACCTGAGATCCAAACAACTGAAAATAAGTCAGGCATTTGTAGTGCAAACTAAATTGCCTGACAGAGAAAGCTCTAAAATATGTACAAGTTTATGAAGCCTGTCAGGTATCAGCCAATGGGAAAAAAATTTATGCATAGCAAGACATATGCACGTTACATAAGTAGGGAGTGCAATCACAATTTTAGGGGTGGGAAAAAAGTAAAGTACCCAATTTCCATGGAAAATCAGAAACATCTTAACAGAGTTTAGCAACCAAATCAGTTGCATGATGTTCATACCTTCCCTTCCAAAATAGCTATCTGAAAATGAAAGTCATGCTGAGGTGAAGTGCATTTCTCCACACTCTTAGGTGAGGGAAAGAGTCATCCCTGAATCACCACGCTGGTATTCCAGAATGTACACAACAACTGACCCTGCATTTCCACAGTTTTGAGGTCCTGTTGGACAAGAATTATATTTGAGAGGTATAAACTATATATTTGAGCATCAAATTATTCTATTTATAGTAATTTGTAGCATGAATACACTAGAAGGTGTCTCCAGACATTTCATTAAGCTGCATTATTTGCTTATGAGTTCAGGATCATGACTGAGGGAAATAAAGAAAACCTCTGAAGGCTGTCCTGAAATTATCAGTAGATTTAGTACTCCCTACCACAGTCTGCTCCCTTTCATTCAGCAAGACTCTCTGATAATTGCAGCTTTTAACTCTATTGTTGCACAAAGCCAGAACCAGCAAGCAAGTGCTTGAGATGATTTCACAGGAAAAAGCCACACCTTGAAATCAGAGCTCCAATTCAAAGACAAATATCACTGTCCAGCAGGCTTTGGATGGTAAGACTGAAACTTCAAGGAGTTTCCACAGGTGACCCTCCCAGTAAGTTTTAATAGTTGTAAGTCAAGAAGATGACATTTAAAATAGGAGGTATACTGATATTCTCTAATTTATGGCAAATCTTCAGCACGTTTTGCATTAAAATGCTACCACAAAATTGCTTGGCTCAGTGCCCAAGGTTAACACTCCTTATTCTGCTGTCCTGACTCGCTGCCAAGAGGAGGCAAAGGAGGCATTTCCCCCAGACAACTCCCCTAATGTCAAATCCCTTTCAACAGCCCTGATTTTGTTGTGCTTGTCATCTCCATTGTGTGGCTTGCTAAACTTCTGTTCTCAGCAATATGCTCGTGCCTTAACAATGGCACACTGAATTCTTTCCCTTTCACTGGAAAAAACACTCCCAATAAAAGAGGCTTCGCCTTCGGTTTCAAAACACAATTTCTATAAGAATGACAACGAAAAATCCCCAAACCAAAACTCCCCACCAAGACAATAATGAAAAACAATCCTTCCTGCCAGTTTGTAAGAGCTATCATCTCCCTCCCACCCTGCAAACTTCAGGCTGGGAGGAATGTGGCTCAAGGGAGCTCAGGCTCTTGCATTCCTCCCTGTCCTGCTGCACAGCTCTGTGGCTGAAAATGTCTCACTTCAGGTGGGAACATTTCCTGAGAGCCCCACCACCTGAATGTCATCAAAGCTGTTTGAATAAGAGCAAAGTTGTTTGAATAAGAGCAGTTGTCTACAGCTTTTCCACAACAAGGACGCATTTGGCCTTGGCCTGATGGCAAATATTTCTGATCCAGCTGAAAGAAATATCAGGTGACATCTGTAGCCTCTGCTTCCCTGGAGGAATGAGATATGGTACAATTCAGGTGCACTGTGAGGAAGTCATCACTTCTCCTGACACCTGGATAAAAAGACAACTCTGTTTACCAGAGCAACCAAGTGCACCAGTCACACAAAGAGTGTTTGTCAGACTGTCTGGAGGAGAAAAAGCATTGCTGTGCTCAAATTCAATCAAATTGGAGGCATGAAAGCCACAGGAGGACGGTGGCTGGAGGCTGAGCATCTGTCTCACACTTAATCTGAACACCATGGAAAAAAGAAAAAAAAAAGAAGGGGGGGAAAGGGAAGAAAAGTGGAACAAAAACATCGTTCTGACTTGAAAAATCTATCAGAAAACTCTATCAGAAACAGAGACTACTACAATTATTTCCTCCCAGCCTATCCTGTCACTATCACACCTCCCCATTGAACCTTTTTCCACATCTGCAGAAAGAAGCAAACACAGCATCTCATGCCAGTCTTTGGTACCCAGGCTTTTCAAAACTCACACTGTACACGAAAAAGAGGGGTAAGAATGAATCCAAGACACATCCACAGGGGCCTCCCTTCAACTCACCAGTGTTTCTTGTCAATTCTCTGCCAGTCTTCCTGACAGGAGCCCTGGAAATGCCAGCCATGATGACTGTATTGATAAATGGAAAACATTTGGTGTTTTTTAAACAACTGATTTCAGAGCTACCTACCATACAAGACAGGCTGTGGCTACTGACAAGAACTTTAAAAAATATATTTGGAAGAGAACGTTTGAAAAAGAAAAAAAATAGTGGAACTCCTGGAACATACTCAGATTATTGGATAAGATTCTGGTTTATATTTAATATAAGACATCTCAGCAAATAATAGAAATTAAGCACAGTGATAAATAAATTTTCTTTCCTATGACCCCACAGAATCTTACTGAAATGTGAATTGAGACCATTTTGCATGCTTAAACCACTGAAAGAAGAAAAGAGTGATTTTGGATAAGTTAGGAAACACACGGGTTTTGGTTTGTTTTTTTTTTTTACCCCATTAAAAAAATCAGTACAGAGCAAGAATAGATAACATTAAGAAGTCCCACAAATTTTAGAAAGGTACTGCATAGAGAACTAATTCACATCAAGTTAAATGACACAGACTGCCCAGCGAGGTGTAAATTGCCCTTCAACACTTACCATGCACAAAGTCAACTCTTTTATCCATGAAAATTAAGTCAGCATTGGAAGAAATCTTATTTTGCCACAAGTGACTGAAGGGAAGCAAGATGATATAACCAAGACAATCATTTGCATTTTACATTGCTGCTCCACCTCAACCTACTCACCACATTTCATCACTTCACTTTCAAATCCACAGTCTAGAAATGCAAAAAGAAATAGCATCCCTATTTCTGTTTTTACATTAGTGAAAGAAACCATGAAAAGTGTAAAAAACATCAAAATATGGATCAATTTTCCATTATTTTTCCTAGGGTGTCAGGGTGCACTCAGTTTTCCTATTAATTTATTCTTTTCTGTTTCTCTCCTCAGATGCACCCTAACACTTTGTTGTGTACAATTTGCCAATCTAAAGAAGAGGAATTTGCACAGCCTAACACTGCTGCAAGTCTTGGATGGCACAGAGGCCTTAGAAGAAAATAAAAGCTCTCCAAGCAGGCCAGAGCTAAAAGAGAAAAGGAATTCTTGAGTGGTCCTTTTACTGCTTTTGTGATCTTTTCAAAACCAAAGGGAAAGTGAGAGAACCAGAGGCTGCAATTTCCTCTCTCTGCTTTTCATTTTATGTATTCCTTTACTTGCCACCCTCTGTCTGAAGAAAGACAACCTCCCCTCCCCCCAAAAAAACCCCACAAAATACTTTGCTCAAACATCCAATCTTATTTTTATCAAGAACTTAACAAAACTGCCTTTGCTGTGTTTTGATGGCAACGAAAATTAAGAGACAGAGTACCACTCTTGTTGCCAAGCTGGTTATCAACATCCAGTGTCTAGCCCAATCCTACACAACCAGTAGAACTTAAAAACATTTTAAAATGTGATTTAAATTTGCAGTACACACATTCACAGTCCCAAGTATCAGCATGTTCAGCTCTCTAGATATCACACATACAAACAGGTATCTTGGAATCTCCTTCTGCCATTACTATTATTCTTAAACAAAAAGGCCAAGCCACATCTTCCTTTACTGCTTATGCTCTCAGCACTGTGTAGAGAGCCCTAGATCCCCTTAGCTCACATCTAGAAGGTTATTATTTTCAATTCCATGAGCTAAGCACTGAACTCATACTTGAGAAGACTACAGAAAAAAAAATCCATAGTTATTGAACACTTACCATGCCACACAAAAGAAATCACCTTTCTCTTTATGCCCTCACATTCACTTCTAACTTCCTTTTTTAATGTTTTCTGATAATTCTTCCTTTAAAACAGCGGCTTACAGCACCTTCATGCTCAAACTCAGAGTTCTTTCTGCAGCTTGCTTGAAGTCAAGCTTAGCTTCATCACAGAGATCAAATCCACCTGAGAAGACAAAAAACTTCAGATAGCAGTCACCTGCTTTGGGGTTTTCTATTTATTGTGGCAGGGTGAGTCCACGTGGAAGCAATCTCAGTTAATTATCTTGTTCCAGCAGTTATCCTGATTGCCCCATATCTACCTCAGGCTAAAATGTCTGTGGAGAAGGAAGAGTTGATTGTGATCTGCAATGGCAGAAAGCTTTGGATGAAGGGAGTGAATTCTTATTGCAAGGAAGTTTCCCCCTCTAGTGCTCGCTACTGCCCAGTGATGTCCAATTTTATTGCTTTTCCTAGGAAGGTTTTATTGGAGGATCCATCTTGGTGAGGGGGTTTATTCCTATAAAATTGGGGGGATCAATCCTCCATCACAAACATCAGATAAGAGTAAGTGGTTCCCATTTCTATGTTTTCTTCAATTCTTAATTAATAGAAACATTTACAGGGAAATTCAGGATTTGGGCTGTTCCATATGAAAATTTCCTTTTGTAGAAAGATCAGGAGACTACTCCTTTGAAAATTGAGATGCTTTCTCTAGATATCAACTGTCTCACGGGTAATAAGTAACTTTTAATTTTATATCTGAAAATTGAGGAAATTTAAGAAATGTTTGAGCCAAATTAATCTAAGTGTCTCAGATCTCAAAAGATTTTCTGACTTTGATACCTGGGCACTAAAATGATTTTCTGAAAATGAGTCTGAGATAATGAAAAAAAAAGAAAACCAACAAAAACCTAAAAATCTGTCACTTATTTTTTAAAGGCATTATTCTCTTTGAATTGCATCTTTTCATGTACCATTATCTCAAGAAATAGTAAATAACTTCCAGAAACATTTTCGATGTGTGTTCTTTCTATTTTTTTGATTTCTAATTGCCACTTTTAACTTATGCATCAATTTGTCCCTGAACATCCCTGCAAAAGAATAGGCTATAGTTTCCACTTTTCAGGACTGCTGCAGCAAATAGAGGAAGCTGATCTATTACATCTAATGATTTGTCAAGTGGGAGCAGGGCTATTTGGGGGAAAAAAGGAAGCTTTTATTCTGCACTTAATATAAGACAGAACTGCTACCACAATAGGCATGAGATTCTTTTCCTTTGATACCTCAGTAACAGTTAATTATCAAAACTTTAGAAATGTAAGCTGGATTGTTCAGGATAATGCACTTCTGAGGGCTTTTGAGTGACTCCAGAAAACTGGCACTGTGGCTTGGGTTGTAGAACTGCTTTTGTTGGTGTTTCTTCAGGAAATAGGAAGAATTTCTAATAATGAAAAGCACTTTGAAGTGAAAAGGATACTTTTGCTTTTATGGGTATCACTGAAACACCATAGTGAAGACTGAAGAGCATGTAAAAAGGGACCATTTAATAATTAGTATAAATTATCTCCTACTTCTTACAGAGATATTCAATGTCACACCCCATTTTTTGCTGCAAGATAGCTGATGAATGCAAACTCCTTAAACTGCCTTTTCTAGGTCTGTATTCAAAACTGCTGAGTGCTTAATTGTCGTCCTGTTTTTGAAAGCCTTCTGAAAAGTTGATGTTGTCAAGTCAGATTTTTCTCACACACTGTACTAAAAACAATGGTTTTGTTTCCATTCCTTCCTGGAGAAGGAAAGCTGACTGACTGCTCACTTCACCAGTCTGGTTGAGAGGTGGGATTTCATCTTCCAATCCTCACACACTTTGAAAACTGTATAAAATTGTGTATCAAAATAAACAGCTCTCCTTTTTGGGGGCCTTGGCTGTTCTCCTAATTGTGGAGGATCTGTGTCTTTCTTTCGTGGCCGGGTGTGACAGGTACCACACTTAATGAAGGGGAGAGCAAAGACAGTTTTGGTCTCCACGAGCCTTCCCCAGCTTCTATCCTGTGCACCTCCCATTGCTTCCTAAAAGCACCATTAAGCTGGGCTGAGGACTCGAGCTGTTTCACAGAGGGTTTTGTGTCCCCCCCCTGCACTCCAGGCCAGCTGCAAAGTGTGTGGCTTCTGCCTGCCACTCGTGTGGACACGAAAGCTGAGTGGGGAGCCAGCAAACAGCCCGTGAAGCAGAGCACAGCTCTGGAGGAGAAAGGATGGCAGCAGCTTCATCTCATGGCATCAGTTGTGGTTATCCTTACCTGGCTGGATCTCCTCACCTGCTGGCAGTGAATGTGGCACTTGGGGACATGCCTTAGGGGTGGGCTTGGCTGTGCAGGGTTAGTGGTTGGAATCAGTCATCTTAAAATACTTCTCCAACCTAAACTATTCTATGATTCCATGAAGTCGTTCTTGCTTATGGAGAAAATTGGGCTGGAGTGATGACAAAAATATGTGAACTCCTCTGCATGCTGGAAATCTAAAATTCTGCCTCTGTGCTTTTTTTGCAGCAGGGAAGGGAAGCTCAGTTTCCTGTACTACAAAGGAGGCTGTGTTGCCCTTACTCTTACTTAGCTGAGTGGTGAGCACACTGTGGGGTTCACATCCCAGACAGAGCAGTACCACTGAATTATTCAAGGAAATAAAAATAAAAAGGTGGTCCTTGGCCACAGAGTATTTTAGTCTGTTGGAACTGTCAAAGTTTTTAATATATTGAACTTCAACTTTCTGGAGGTCAGATGAAGACAGAGCTTCATCCTCAGTCAGAATGTTAAAGCTGCTTATGAACACCAGTTTATGTAATACTCTTTGTAGATTCCTTCTGAGTGTTGTTTTTACAACCATTCTCAACCTCTATTTCAATGAAAGGGGTAAAAGACTTAATTTCAAGAAGGTTGGCATTGAGTAAGAATTCAGGAAAAAGCAGCTGCAGGTAAGACATTCCTCCTTGCTGGAGGCACTCTACCAGTGCCTCCTCAGTTGTAAATATCAATTATAACTCTTCAGGAACACTTTTATTTTAGTTTTCAAACCAAGCTCATATGAATGATAAAAACAACAACAAAACAAAAATAGAATAACAGTAACAATAACAATAATAATAATAATAATAAACCCACTATATGTTTTCCCTACCATTTCAAAAGTGGCAGAAGTTTTCCATAGAATGTGTCTGAGTGGAATGGTGCACGTTCCTGGTATGGCTGCAGTGCCAGGCTGCTCAGATAGAAACAGCAGGTGAGATGAGCCTCTGATGGGTGCTGAGTTCCAGCTCAACATATACAGAATGTATTCTTTCTCGAGAGAAAGAACATTTTGTGTTTTGAGAACTCCAAGCTGGTACTGGAAGAGTGCAAGCCAGCTCTTCTTCCACGTTTGTCTTGCAAAGCATCACCCAAAAAGAGAAAAGCTGAATAGATCAAATTCTTGCTATGTGACAGTAGCAATTGTGTAGAAGACAAAAGGGCTCAAATCCAGACTTGTCAGCCTTATATCAAATTTTTCCCATAAAATTCTTGGAGGACTTTTCAGAATGTCATGAAAATAGAGCAGTCCCAGGAAGGTGCCATTTGGTGCTCCAGAGCATCCTCCTTCTATTTGCAAGGAAATATCACAGGAACAGCCTGTTCTCATAGTGGGATGGGAACTAACCCTCTCCATAACGTTCTCTGTGCCAAGCAGCAAGTCCCCCATCTGTCTGCCAGCAGGAGAGAGAGAAAACAAATGAAAAATGGAAAGGAGAAGCAACCAGGATTTGGGCATAGGAGAGAAACATCTGCTACAGGGACAGAAAAAAAAAAAAATAGAAATAGGTGGAGGGAATCAGAAAAAGATTCATACAGCAGGTAAAAGAACATAACCTTCTTCCCAAAGAAGAGAAAGAGAGAGAGGGAAAAACCAGGTGGTAGCCATACAAAAAATAAAAATAAAAGGAAAATTTTCACAAAATAAAAGGAAATTTTGAGAAAGAAAGGAAGGGAAACAGTGCCAGATGTACTGTAGGTATTTACCTGTGTTAATAACAAGAGATTTAATGAACAGAATGGCTGAATAACAGTGGGTTCTGATTGCTCTAATGTATGGGCTTAGTCATTGGTTTTGGTCTTAGTTTTTCAGCTTTTGAAATCCATGTAATAAAAAAACCAAAATAAAGATCACTGTATGAAAATTATTTTCCATATTTGCACAAGAATTGTGGGAGTGGGAAAAATCAGCTGTTTATGTGCAAACTTGAATTTTCTGGTTGTTCTGGTACAGATTCCTGTGTGCCTGGATGAAAAATGTGGGGAAAATTAAAAAAAAAAAAAAGGTATTAAGTACAAAATCCTTGATCTAACTGGAGATACACACAAGTAGCTGCCACAGATGGGATGATCCAGCAAGATGATTCAGTAATAAAATTGGTGTGATTGACTCAGTCCTGAACACTTTAGATTTAGAAATATGGCTTCTCAGAATTACCTTCAAAACACTCATATGTTAAAAATGTAAATAACATCTACCTTTGTTTTAAGATATCTAGATGCTCCAACAGTAGCTATTATTCTTTGGAGTGTTCCCTCTAATTTTTTATTTTTCTTTTTAAATGTAACAAATGTTAAGCTTTGTTCCTGTATATAAATTTTCTACCTTAGTTTCACTAAACCCAGACCAAGACAGCCCAATAATTCATGGTTACTTCATGCATGTTACTGTGAGAAGGATTAAACAAATGTTTTCCCAAGGCATTGCAAAGGAAAAGCATCATTCATCTGTTACAGGTTTCCCATGCTGATACCCAAATGCAACAGGTAACAGCCATGAATTTAGATTATCCTGCAGCATATTCCTCTAATACTCTTTATTCTCTGTATTAATTTGCTGACTCTGTAAGCCTTATTCATGGGAAATGCTTCTCTTAGCTACTATAGAATTGTTGTTTTGTTTTTATATTTTACCAGAATTCTAAACTCTTACTAAAACTCTAAAGTTCAATGACAGCTCCCAGTACTTCTCACTATTTTATCACAGTTACTCATTTTAATATTAAAAGTTCTCCCAATTTGTGGCCAGTCTTGAACAAGCAGAAATGTATCAAGTGTTTAGAAAAGGAGAAGGAAAATCATAGACACAGATTTCCTTCTACTCTTTGATCTTTTCTGTTCTGTTGTCTCATGCAAATTATTTTCCCTCTTGGTGATGCTTTCCTGGTGGTGTATCAGAGATAATTCACAGAAAAAAATACACCTGCCTCAAAATACAGCAGGAGCATTTCTAAAAAGATTTCTGTATATGTATAGCCTTTGATGTTTATTAGTCTCACTGCATACTTAAAATTCAAATCAAGGCATCAGAAAACCCTTGAGACAAATGCATAATTCATATTTCCTATTTACTATACTTGTTCTATGTATTATATCGACTTTTATTGATTTCTGTTCATGGAATATTCACAAAATAATAAAATTCTAAATAATATCATATATTCTAACTTTTTATCTCATTGATTTCTTCAGAGCTGCCTTCTAAAAGGGTGACATTAATTTCATTATTTATTTACCTTAACTAGTGCTATACTGGTCATTTTTTAGATTAGTAAATTACCTGGGGTTGTGGGACTTTTTGAAACACACGTCAGCATATTTTTCCAATTATTTTGAGGATATCTTTCCTACTCACTGGAAGAAAAGCTGACTATTTTTTTCTTACTGTACAACTGCATCATCTATCAATAAGGGATGGATATTCCCCATCCTTTTCGGATCAAAGAAATTATTTCAATGCTTGCTTTATAGGAAGCTCTTGTTATTCCAAATTTGTCTGTGTGTTTTATTCACCTGTCACTGTTTGGTGTGGCACTTTCCATTGAGATGTTTCTACAGCTGATGACAAAAATATTTTACAATCAGGTGCTGTCAGCATGACTGGATCAGGTACCCTGAGCTCAGCTGCACCTCAGAGAGGTTCCACTGGGTGCAGAGGGTGCTACAGGGAAAATCAAATTGCAGATGGCTTGAAAGGGACTAAAAAAGTGGCCTAAAAAGGGAAGTCAAATTTCAGACAGTTTTCTGAAAGTCTTCTGTAGAAAAAAAAAATTAAATCCATGTATAAATCCAGGAATAAGAAATACCCATCAAATTTTACCTACAGGACATCAGCAAAATCTACTCTGTGGTTCAAATCCAAATGCAGATTTACAGAGCCCAGTTTACTAGCATTGATTTATCATTATCTATTATATATAGATTTATACACTGTAATAACAAACTTTTTATTGTTATGAAGTAACATTTAATTAATCAGAGGAATAGAAGACTTAATACAAAGATGCCATTTTATGAGGGCTGATGGAATTAGAATTCTTATCAACCAAAATCTTCCTGCTTTTCTATTTGAAAAGACATGAGAAGCATTTCTCAGGCAAAATTTGTAATCTTAATTTCTGAAATCTATCTGGAATACAAATAGGATCACAGTTTGAGCTTCTTATGCCCCCATTCTGTGGTGAGAACCACCTACCCTCGATTTTTGAGGCATTACAGTGCATTTTCTAATTCTCATAAAAACATGAAGAAAAGGGGAAAAAAGTAAGATACCCAAGCTGAACAGTGAGGACTTGCAGTGGTGCTCTGTAAATTAAAAGAAAAACAAAAAAAAAGAAAATCAAGATCATCTAAGAATGGGCCACTTCTCAACCATCCTAACAGTAGTAAATAAGGTATAAAATATCTTTAAGCCTGTGTTTGCTAAGAGAACATTTGTCCAGGTAGAAGCAGTTACTCCTTTCACATTATCTGTTGGATTTTAAGATCATTGCTGCTTAAGTTCCCTATTTCTTGTCTATGGAGCATCTAAAAATTGATAAAAACCAACCCTGAAGCATAGTGATTTCCTATTATAAAAATAACTAAAAATTGTCTTTTTTCATGTAAATGTATCTATATATGGAGGCGAGGGAGGTGGAGGGAAACAGACCCTGTGTTTTCAATATTTGAAATTCAGAGAAGAAATTTTTGCAGTGAGTTAGACCACAGAATGTAAAACATGAAACAAAAAGAAGACTATGGAATCTATTTTTCTGTGGTATAATTTCCTAAAAGATAACGGGCCTATTAGAGATAGGATTTAAACTTAGTTCAGTCACAACTTCTGGAATAAAGATAAAATAGAAGATAAAATGTAGTAAGATTTCCATATTATTTCAGCAGCCCACAAAAAACCCAGGGTTTTCTATAACATCACTTCTCAGAAATGGTCACTGCAAGACTTTCCTTAGGCAGTGATATCTCAGATACAACAGGGAAGAAAATAAAGATGCAACAAACAATTCCTCAGGTCTCACTGGTAGCTCTGCCAGCTCTACCAGGGAGTCTCAGCATCCATCACAAACAAAGAAAATTTTAGGGAGTATCTAAGGAAAAAAAAAAACTCTTTGAACTGCACTTTTACACATAACTGACCTCATAACCTGGTTTAGAGCTACCAGTTCTTTAAAGATGTGACCACGTGTCAGAGTAATTGGCAATTTTAGCATTTCACCTTCAGAGGGACAAATGCACAATGAAGAGTGGGGAGTGCTGCAGCTCAGTTTTACCTTGCACACCAAAAACTGGGCTGCTTTTTGGAGCTGCACTCATCCCAACACAGCCAGATGTAGCCTGGGATGGTTTGCAGGGCCTGTGCTGCCTCAAAGGGTCCTGCTGAAAGGCATGAGGATGTTCCTGGTGTCATAACCACCCCTCTTTACTCATGGTTTACTACTAGGCTTAGTTACCAGCTGCAGGCCATTCCCATCAATTCCCATGCAAGCAACTGTAGGATTTTAGAAGATTTTAAGTTTTTTACAGTTCCCCATTTTTAAAGTAGAGCACTTTCAATGGGCATGGCTAAAATGGCAGTGTCAGTATTGATATACATTCAGTCAGAAAAAAAAAAGGAAAAGCCTCATTTCAAACCATAGCCAGCTTATTTATCACACCCAAGCTGCCAAGTATGGCTGTGCAAAATCTGTCACTTTTTAAATGCTACTTACTGCATATTCAAAGCCTCTTCAAAGAATATTTCCTGGAGTTACATCACATGCAGCCACCCACACCTCCCCATGCCCTTCCTACACCTCCAAACTATTCAGGTAGCAGGGTGACAGAGCAACATTAACCTACCCCATCTGAAGGGTTATTTAAGGTTTTATTTTGATTGGGAGTTTTTTTAAGACAAAATTAGAACAAAAATCCTCTTGCCTGTTTCAATATTATGTTTCCTAATATCTATATTCTCTTTTGGAGACTACTTCCACTAATAAGGAGTGCTGGCTGCTAGGGGCCCTTTAGGTAATGATTTCTGCAGGAAGTCTTGCTAAGCAAAAATATAAGAAGTAACTTAACAATCTCATCCACCAGAACTCCATGTTGTGAATATTTGTACAGCAGAATTCCAGCAAGGATACCATTCTGCCACCTCCACTCCACAGAGCAACACTTGGCTCAAGATGAACAGCTCACTTCAGTTGGAGGGATTTATTTTAGGCAGGGAAGGATTTCTCACCATGAGTTACAACAGCAGAATTTGGCCAGAGAAGCCAGGGCAGCCTTTGCAATAGCAACACATTATTTCAAACAGCTGGAAAACAGGTACCTACCCAAACAAACAACAAAAAAAAAANAGGATTTCTCACCATGAGTTACAACAGCAGAATTTGGCCAGAGAAGCCAGGGCAGCCTTTGCAATAGCAACACATTATTTCAAACAGCTGGAAAACAGGTACCTAAACAAACAAACAAACAAAAAAAAGGTGGATCAAATACTGTCTTCATTTAAGCAGGAATTCTGTTTTTAATTCATCTAATTTTGTTAAACTGCTAATTGGCTAAATTGAAGAGCCCAGCGCATTCAAGAGGCTGGGATTTAATTAACAAAATCACACAATGCCAGACACAGGGTCAAATCCTTGAATGAGGAGTTCCCTTGAGAGCAAAAAGCAAGATTAATGCTGTAGGAAGCTTCTCATTCATTCTGCTGCTGCTAAATATCACTGATTGGGAAGGACACCATTGTTTCTTAGTTAATTTTTTTGGCATAGCTTTCCCTCTTTTTCTTGTCTCTTTTGTCTGACCCCTGCAGATTTTCATCTAGTGGATTTTGGCCTCTATCTGGCTTTATGCATTTGTGATTATATTTATAAACTCAACCCTGGTTGTATTATCCATGCAGACTTCTGCCATGGCCACAGGAGTTTCACTGATGCCATTTTAGTGTCCATCCAGAAGCTCCAACCCTATGCCAGGAAAATGGCTTCTCCTGCTGAAAAGGGTTTTACAGGCCCCTAAAAATACTGGGCAGACTTCAAGGGATTCCTAAAAATGTTTCAAGCTCCTATGCCAGTCAACCTCTATTCCTTAGCTTCAGGATAAGACCTTGTAAGAGCTCATGACCTCAATTCGATTTTATTTCGAGGGATTGCTGGGGATGAATAAAGTAACAGAATCCAGTCCCCATTAGGACAACATGCACACACCAAACTGAGGTAGTGAGAGGCTCTGGGAATATTAATGAACAAGGAGAAGAGATTATTTGAGCACAAGGCATTTTAACAAGCAAAGAGAGACTGCCTGGTGAACCTATTCAAGAGTCCTGGCAGGCATGATTATACAGGTAGAACTCAGAATCATTTTCAGGCAGGGAAGTTTCTTCCTCAGTCCTTAAGTCAGGGCAATTAAAACCAAGTTGGCTATTGCTCAACTGAGGAAACATTCAGGAGAATATCATGGCTAGAAGTAGCCATGAGGATCTTTAAAAGGTAGTTTTTGTCAGTGGCGAGATGCTTTCACAATTAGAAATGCCTGCCTGGGTTTCTGTTAACCACAACAGCCTTTCCTCACCAGCCAGACTTCTCAATTAGCACTAAGGATTGCTTCTGGCTCAATACTTCCCATAACTAATACTGTGCTTGTTATCCTCAAGTGTTTAAATTAAGATTAGTGATCTTCTGTTATTTATTACATGATTGTTATTTAGTGTTGACCTTAAAGACAAGGTGTTTAAATGTATATGAACATAAATTCCTAAAACACTAGGAAAAAATTTACATCTATATATTGCATGGAAAAACTGCAGCTTTCTCTTTCTGGCACTTCTGGTTCTTACAGACTTTATTCTATGGACAATGTTAATGACTTATAAAGTGTAACACTCTTCTATTTTAAAGAAAATGTCACATTTCCACAACATATGTGGAATATATGATTCCTTTCTGCAATTCAATCTGTACACAACACTTGAGCAAAAGAGCAAATATAGCATTATTTGAAGGAAAAAGAATTAAGAACCAATGGAAGACAATAGTGGGAAGGCAATGGCAAATATGTGGGCAGCCTTTGGTGATAATCTAAGAAAAAGACAAATTACATTTCCATTCTATCAGCAAACAGGTTGATAAAAAATACTTGTTCATTGGACACAACCTCATTCCTTTTAAGCTCCAGCAATATGTTCTCCTCACTTCACAGCTGAAATAACTGCTTTCAGAATTACTTCACAGGTCTGAAAACAACTCCCTGGAAAAATGTCACTCCTGTTCTCTTTTCCCGATTGTATTTGTGTGATTCAACATAAATGTTCAGCAGTCTTAGGCATAGAACTTTGGCTGCAGCAGTACAATTATAGAAAAAGCAGTTTTATGGCATATATTGGGGGGGAAATAACATTTCATTAAGAATATGGGAATGATTTGCCTTGGATACCTCTGTGATCTAACAGTAAGAATTATGAAAATCCTTTACCACTGTTCATCCATTGTTATGTAGGAATTAACCAGTGGAAATAAAATTGATTATTTAATTTTAAGTGGAATTTTCAGTAGAACATTCACATGCTCCCAAAGTCTATGCTTTACACCTTGAAGACACTTAAACAGAACACATATTTGAATTAGCAGATAAACTTTTTTCTATAGGTGAGCAATACCTTAAAAATAAAGATTATTTAACATTTCATGTTAGACTGAGCCTTCCACATCTGTTCAACCCTCTAGGTTCAAACACAGAAAGAACACAATCCTGAATTACATCTTTAACAGTTACATTAAGTGATCCTTGTTCAGTGCAGCACAGATTTACACTGCTTTTCCCACAGCTTAATTAAAAACCAAGAAATAGCTTCTTCTTGGAGAGTATGACATTCCTTCATATAATTTATATAATAAAAAATCTAACTTATAATAATGCAAAGCTTCCCTTGAATGCAGTCACAGAATCATTGGTAACAAAGCCTTACTGCACTTCTGACCTGTGACATCACTCTCAAGTGCAGTTTCAAACTTAATTCTAAGACAGTTTGTAATCTTCAAAGTGTTACTAAGAATCATTAATTACAAAGCAAAAAATATTAGAAAAGCAATAAATGGCACTCTCTCCATAGTGCAGATACATAGTTATTTAAAAAGTCGACATTCTTGTAAGAAAAAAACCAAAATTGCACAAACACTGAAACTTCACAGTCAATAGGTTCTACATGGAAATTTCCTGGAACTTTACACATATTTTTGCTGAAATTTGTGTCTTATCTATCTGTTTTATTTTCTTAATGTAGTTACACATGCAAGGGCTTCATAATAATCTCGAGGTTTTAAATCTAATAGTGTTTTTACATTTTTACAGCTGGCTAATGACCTCTGCTAAATAATTCATGCAACATTTCCTTAGAGAATGTGCCTGTGGTTCCTAACAGCCTCTGGAGCCAGCACTGGGTGAAGCCCTTTATCACAGAGGGGGAAAAAAGTTCTTTTTATTCCTCAGGGTTTAAGGTTTTCATTTAAGACCTTCTGAATAAAAGTCCAGAGCTAGTAAAAACAAAGGAACCAAAGAATATATTCGATATAAATTTATATCTGCTTCATTTTGAAACATTTTACAAGAAAAATTCATTGGAAAAGAGAGATAAAAATAACCAACTGAGTAGTAGGTAGACATTTCTTAGCCTCTGTGTGGACTGGAGGTCCCAAAATTAAATTATCAGCTTTTTTCCCTTGTTATAATTTTCAGGACCTTGCTCATGCCAATAACCTGAAACCTCTCCAGTTCCTTGTTTCAGAATTATACCTTGTGAGCAGACAGGTAAAAATGGTCTCACTGTAATTATGCAGAACTTCTCTAAGTGTTAGGAATTTGGAATAGAATTCTACATTTTCATCATTATGTCTTCCATGAGATATAGAAATTAGAGCACATTTAGTTGAATTACAGGAACATTTAATATCTATTTTCACTATTTCATGGAAACCTCGTATTAAAGTGGCTACTTTATCAGAAAGTGGCATATTTGTGTCAAAAATAATTTCTTCATAGTTAGAAATAATTTTTTTCATGGATTCACAGCAACCCTGCTATACCACCACTCAGAAGGCTACCAGGAAAAAAAAAAAAAGAATCTGTGGATTTTTGTAGGAATCAGTGGTTTTAGTAGGGAAATTAAGGAATGAAGGAATAAACAGGATTCTGTAATTCACCCTGAAATTTATATATTTAGCATCCCTGTACTACCTGACTAGAATATCTAGAAACAGCTGTGATCTCAAAGAACTAGTTCATTCCAATTCTGTTAATTTTGTGTAACAAAAAAAGGAAAAACAAAAAGTTTCTTGGTGCCTGTTACAGAATTGGGTTTTCACAGGCTTCAAGCTTTTTTTCTCTGTTCCAACAGCACCAGAGACATAAAAAGTCAGATTTATGCTTTAAATATATTTGTGATATATATTTAGTTTCCTAAAAGCCCTGATGAGCAGCATTATTTCACATAATTTTACTTGGCTTTCAATTTTTTCTTTCTCTAGATGTTAGAATATTCTAAGGAAGAAAAAAATGAATAAGGATTGGTAGACATAAGGAGAGATGCCTAGGTGGGCAAACATTTTCATATATTGTGATTTAATTCAAAGGGCCATTAAGTGCTGAGAATTTAACTGAATCTCAGCAGAGTTACAATTCAGATTATTACAGAAGTAATAAAATAACTGAACTCTGGGGCTGTTCTCCAGTAATATAAACTCTCACATGTCAACTGACTGGCTGGCCTGTGGAAATTATTGCCAACAGACCCAGACTTCTGCCTTTGATTTTCTCACACTACTTTATCTTCCAGTTTCTATTTTTGCTGTTAAAATTTAAACATTCTTATTTACACTGCAGCCTTTCAGCGTTCTCTCAATATGTTTCATTTTTTCTCAAAACATTAATAGACTGACTCTCATTTGCAAACCCAAAAAAACTCCAAAGCAAGCAAAGCCAAACCAACAGCAAAATATGTAGAATGAAAGACCCTAAATGCCCCAAATGTGATATATATGAGTTAAATAGAATTTAATATCATCATAAAATTAGATAGTTTATTCATACATTGCTTTGGTACATATACCACCATTTTGTCTGTAAAGATCTTCAGCAAACTAAAGATTTTAGCTACTTCCTCACAAAGAACTATCTTGTATTATAGAGAGGCTCAACATCAGGAGAGGAAAGTCACATTGAGAGCTTTTCTGCTTTGGCAGATTAGTTGGAGACAAAGTCTTTCAGCACAGAGGAACATAAAAATTTGGATTCTTAGGAAAACATTTCCTTCTATGTCCACCTCTGAGTCCACCATGAAGTGTTCTCTCTCCTGCTCTTTACATTATAGGGAGCCAGGGAATTGGAGCACTGAAGTCACTCTGAGAAACTCCTCCATGCCCAGAGATAAGAGCATTTCAGATACCCTTTTACACAAATACCTGTAAATCAGGACTCTCATATGTACAGATCACTTCAGTGCCTTGCTAGACAAAAGCAGAAAATAAAGCTATGACATCAGTAAATAAGGAATCATGGTTCAGGGGAAAAGGCTGAATCTGGATCCAAGGAGAAATGGAGTTTAGGAGGGTGTAGAAGCTTTCATGCTTTGGTATTTATTAGTTGCAGCCACAACTGCAGCACAAATGACTGATGGCTGATAAGTGAATATTTGTGTGGTTTCAACAAGCTTCATTATTCAAACGTGGGTTTTTCCCCTTCTCTTCATTTCCTTTCCACAGAAACCCTCCTGATGCTCTAATCAGGCACATTGGACATTAACAAATTAGCATAAGTTTAGGATATCACAGTTATTCACTCCAATATCTATACTCCCCCTCAAATTAAGGAGCAGATCATAACAGCCATCAATTTCCCTTTAACACAGGCCTCAGAAGTGATGTTTTTTACTACATTTTCCAGCTTTAGATATAGACTCCCAACACCATTCTGACAGGCTCAGCAGTGCTGTATTTGCTTTGTTTAATTCTACCTTTCAATACTCAGAACTATTTCAGATTTTCAGTTGTCATTACTCTGAATCAAGGGGGTTTTAATTGTTAGGTTCTTCAGAGAGCAGGTTTTTGTGCACTCAGCTGAAAGTGTCAGGAACTAATTAACTCATTATGAACCATATGTGTTACTGTGCTAAATTCCTAGAAATGCAGACAACAAAACACATCATCTACCTTGAAAGAAACTGGCAAAGAATTTTTGGTATAACAAACAGTGGTCCAACACCTAAAGTCTCTTTGTCTGAAGGCCAAACTCTTGGGAGTTGGGCCAGTTTCCTATTTTAACACCATAATGACCAATATATATCCTAAGATATCCATATCTTAGGATATGGAGTGTTCTAGCAAAGACTGGCCCAACAGGGAAACTGGAAAGGAAGGGAAGGATCTCATTAGTAAAAAATTCTGTAATTTTTTTTATTCTGGCCTTTGGGACAGGCACTTTTTCCACCCAGAAATGGCATCTTGATCTTCCCTCTGCTGAAGCACTTGTGAAAATTTACTTCATCTCCTCATCTGGGGTGTTTTGGGACTAACTGAAGATGTTACATGCAGTAAACAGAACCAGATAAAGGAATAGCCAGAATCTCACAGAAACCCTTTTTTGTTTTTCAAGAGAAGCAGCATCACAACATGTAATCACATATGAAATCCTCATACTGATCAAGATATTTGGTATTCCACAGAAAATAGTATCACCCAGAGAACATGGAATATCTTACTGCATCACCTAACCAGTGACAGTCACCCTTTTCTTTTTACTCCTTATTGAGAAATCTTTCATTTTTTTGTTTTCTGCTAAATATTTATAATTATTTACAGCAGAATTCATTTATATTATTCAAGCAGAGAAGAAGTCAGTGAACTCGAATATCCAACCTCAAGCTACTGAATTTTGGTCTGTATTTATCAGGAACTTCATCACCTATAATTTTTTTTAGTCCCAGAGATGAGAAGAGTTTGGGATTAACCATTCAGAGATTTTAATGCCTCTTACAT
This sequence comes from Chaetops frenatus, assembly GCA_013400775.1. Lineage (NCBI taxonomy): Eukaryota > Metazoa > Chordata > Aves > Passeriformes > Picathartidae > Chaetops > Chaetops frenatus. Next base: position 91,611 of record VZTR01033401.1, on the reverse strand, counting down.
GAAATTATTTAATGGACTGACCTTTTGGGGAACTTTCATGACAGAATGATGAGAAAGAAAACAGCTCAGAAATTTCTCTATGAGCATGGAGCTTCCACAAGGCTTGTGAAATACTGGCATCATTGAAATTTACCTAAGTACTGTAATTTAATTTGTTTTCACTCTTCAAAATATTAATTCCTCCAGCAAAATGATATGTGAAACATGAAAGCCACATGTAAAGGAAAATTCATAGAATATACAAACAGGTGTTGACTCAGTTTTCCTGGAACACTCTCACAAACAGAGTGAAAATCTGCTCTCTTTAACAGTGTTTTACTGCTGTGTTTCTTCCTGGGAAGCTCTTCAGAGAATCCCCAAATCACCTCTTTTCTCTTCACAGGTTTGTTTTTTTTTTTTTTCTTGGAATCTTTCTTTACATTTAATGGGACACCCTAAATTCCCCACCAAAGTTTTGGAGGTTCTTCTCCCACATCCTGGAGAGTGCTTTAACCTTTCTGCAAGTTTCTTTACCTAAACTTTCCCCCTTTCAGAGGTACCAAACAGCTTCTGTGATTACCAAAAATTCCACT
>VZTR01033401.1:41428-89128 GCA_013400775.1 Chaetops frenatus | reverse complement strand
TTTTAAAGAATTCAAGGGCTACAGTCACAGATATTCTGGTTTAACATGATATGTTTGGATCAATAAGGTAGACCATCAATCAGGGTTAGCAAAGGTAACAGAACCTCACCACAGCTATAATTTCAGGGGTTTAATTGCAGCTTCTCATAGTAGTAAAGCAGACATCTCTTTTCCCTCCATACTACCTATCTTTTATTAAATTATTTTTAAAAGAAGTTTACCCTAGCCTATATCACAAGTGGATGAAAACTCTCAGTACCTAAAATTACAGTTTGGTCATAATTTAGGGTTCAGTATTAAAAATTTTACAATTATATTTCCATTCTTCTAATTATATATGGAAAGGGTAGCAGTGGCTTTCTTGAAATGAACAACAACAAATGATTAATTAAGCATATCATCACTACCACTGGGGAAATGAAAAGCAGAACAAGGAACACATCACATGACTCACAAGGAAATGCAAAAGCTGACAAGAGGCAGAGTCACTCCCCTGCCAGCCCACAGGACCTGGGGAAGAAATTAGATCCTGATGACCTGCAGACTTTTACCCCACCTTTAAAGCTTTTTTTCAAAGGAAGCTTAAGAGAATCCCTTTGATGAAACAACTCTGTTCTGCTCTGACAGCCTTCCTGAGCATCTCCTGTGACCAGGAGAAGGATCGCCAGGGGGTTGCAGGCACTCTGAGAGGACAACATGAAGCAAGGGAGGTCAGGAATGGTGAAGGTGAAGAGAGCAAACAGAGGCAAAGACAGAAGTGACATTCAGAGAATGAAGAGATGGAAGAAAGGGGAAGCAAAGGTGAAGAAAAATATGGGGTTTTTTGCTCAGTGGAATCAATTGTGTTTCAAAAAATGTCAAGATGCTGCTCAAAACAGGGATCAAGGACACAAAGAAGAAGATTAAGGAAAAAAAGAAGATTTGTGAAACTGCTACACAAACGTCCCTCATAAACTACAGGTGAAATTTTTGTTTTCAGTCAGCTCCTGCAGTGGGTGAGACCCACAGCCAGTGGCCCTTGCCCTTCCATCAGATTATTTCCTTGCAGCTGTTGCCAGGGAATCCCAAAGCTTGCCTCCCTTCCCAGGTCCTGTAAGCCATGTTTGGGCTGTTTGTTTCAGTCACTAATCTCACATTTCTTTGCCAGTAGTACTGTCACTTGAAATACTAAGCTTTAGCCACACGGAGTTTACATTTTCTCAAGTCGCTACAGTTTTTGCTTGAACATTTAAAGCTTCTCTCAAAGCCTTAGTCTTGTTTAAGGGAAAAGAAAATTTAACTCCTACTATTTTTTTTTAGTGGTTAGGACAAACATCAAGCCACAAGTTTTCTGTTATATGACAAAATGGGCTTAAGAGCCATACACAGAGCAGGAATGGCACGAAGCATCATTTGCTGCTCCTGACTGATTCACTCTTCAAGACCAAGGGTTCCAAACTCAGGAACCTACTGAAGGATGGATCAAAACCTCTGTCAGACATACCTTGGAAAGGCAAAGCCTCATTATTTTTCTGAACAGTGCTTTTCTGAAATTCTGGACTCCTCTTCTGGGGAGGTCTGGCTGGACTTAGGAGTCTGTAACTGAAGAAAACACAAACTGCTGTGAGAAAAACACAGTGCAAAGAGACAGGAATTTTCCTGGGCCTGTCTCCAAAGAGAGTAACTGTTGGCTAAGCTTTGCAATTAGGAGGGATTTTTTTTTTTTTTAGTGGTTTCAAAGCTTGTCAAGGCTCCTGGAAAACCCTGTGGCTTCTCACAGGTCTATTAGGCCTGGCAGCAGACTTTACGTTCCCCTCTCTGAGCCAAGCACTCCAAAATAATGCTGCCATGATTCTGTCAGTCTCTTGTTCTCCAAGCCTGAAGAGCCAGTTATGTGAAGTGACAATCAGACAGAGGAGGCATCTTTGGCCAGGGTTCCCAGAGCCACTTTGGCCTGTCACATACCTGCAGGGAGATCACTCCACCCAGAACTTGGCAGTTACTTATATTCTGTGCTTCTGCACAAGATGTGTCTGATTATTATTTCAAGCACCAGCTACCGCAATAGAATTTTATTCCTGAGCAGCACCACAAGGAGAAAACTTTTCCCAAAGACTCTTCAGGAATCACTTTGGTGCCAGCATGGTCACACCACACTTTGTATGTAGAAGTTGCTCAAGTATGAATGATTTTTGCTCCTTAGGGAATTCCACACATGGAGCTGCTCCTTGACAAAGCCCAGTGCAGCAGCATCTGTTCTCTAGTGAGCATCTCTTGGAGTGTCAATGACAGTCCTCTCATAAGTGCTTTGTCTCAAAAGAAACATGTAACAAAACTTGACACGTGTTATGATATTTTTTTTTTGGCATAATTGAAAGCAGGACAGAATTTTCCATTTATAAGAGAATGCAATTATTTTCTCAGGAGGTGTCATTTAAAAGAAATAAGCCTATGTTACTCTATTGAAGGGTTCAAACTAAATGGACTTGAGGAGAGTGGCACTTTGAGAAAGAACAACAAAGATACCTCCCTCCCTATTAATGCATTTTGAAGCAGCATTATTAAAAATGAAGGACAGGCTGATCCCAAATGTATTGTAGAAAGGTACTTATAAGGCTTCCTTTTTGTATATTTATTTATCCTCAGTGGTTTCCAAAACCATGCTAGTTCTAGTCATGCATTTTTTTAAAATCAAATTGAAAATGGAAAAGTTTGTGATGAAGAATTAATAATTTTTAAAGAATTATGCAATCATTTCTGTGGAATATGTATCAGACTATAGAGTGCTTTATCTATTAGAGAGTATATAAATCAGTGTTTTTCAACATACTGCAGAAACTTGGTAAGAGAATGTAAAACATTGCCGTTCTCCAAATTAATCTATTGGCAACCAGGCAAATAAATGTTAGAAAGATTAGTCCATTAGCATTTTAAAGTGCCCAGAACAAGAGACGTTAAGGCAAAAATCCATGATATTAGACAGAAAATATTATCTTGCCAATGCTTTTACACAGAATTTTAATTGGCTGCCTAGTGAGTGCAAATTACCATTTGTGATTTGTTGCCACTACTACAATGTTTCATTACACTAGTTTTGGAAAAAAACACGTAACAGATCTGCTTAATTTTCTATATTCTAGTGCAGAAGTTCTATGACAAACAGTAATTGCTGTATCAAAGAGGTCCAGTCAATTCTCAGTGTTGCACATTCATGCTGATCTGCCACAACTGGTAAGGCAATTGTTTTCCAATATTGCAGGCTGATTTTTCACTGGCAGAGGTGGGAGAAGTGAGGGAGAAAGGTTTTCATCTTTCTCTCTGATTGATGCAGGAGATGACACTTCCTTTTTCCTTCTTCAATATGCACCTCCTAATTTAACCCCAGCCAGCAAGCGAGGCCTTGCAACAGGCACTTGCTCCCTTCCCTCTGCTCTTCCTTGGTGGGATGGGGTGGAGAACCAGGAAAAAAAGTAAAGCTCATTGGTCGAGGTAAAAACAGTCCAATAATTGAAACAACATAATGTAGACTAATAAAAATTATAATAATAATGATTTTAGTGAAAAGGAGAAAAACAAAACCCAAGGGAAGCGGGCAATGCACAACAAAGTTGTTCATGCACTGAGAAATGGCCAGCCCAGCTCTGAGCTGCAAACCCCTGAGCACTGGGTATTTTCCTTCCTTGCACCTCTTCTTAAATTTTCCCTCAGCCCTCACATTCTTCCTTATACCCTACACTGTCTTACTCCATTTTCACAACACCATCCCCTAGAGCAGGCTAGGGAGAACTGAAAACTCTTTGTAGGAAGTTCCCTGTGCTTTGCCCTGCTCCATGGATCCCAAAACTTCATTTTTGTCTGATAGAAAAATGTCCTCTTTTGCAAGAAGCTGACTTTTCCAAACTTGCATAAAGCCCCGTGGTCAGAGGTTGGTAACTCTACAGGACCACTGTGCTGACCACCCTGATTCTCCTCGGTATCCACAGCAGCAACTCAGTAAGGGATCTGAAACACATCTGCAGAGACTGTGGTAGATCATACACAAATGTAAAGGGTCAGAAATCTGCAAATTCTATCCCAAAAGGAGCCTAGTCTGACTGTGCAGGTTACATTGCCACAATGCTTATTAAGAAGCCCCCAAAGGTTGGTTCACAGCATAAGGAAAAGGTTCTTTCTGCACACTGAGCACACACAGGGCAGCAGATGCTCTGACAGGATACATCTTTGTGTTCGTCTCAATCATCAGTAGAAAAGAGAAATAATGATATCACCAAACTAAAAGGTGTTCTTTTCTTAAGAACGATGAGCTCCCAAACTGAATGCTATCAAAGAAAGCAATCTCTCTGAAAACAAAACCTCTTTCTCTAGCAGACAAAAAAAAAGATGTGAAGTTTGCCTGCAACACTTTAAAACATCCCTTTGTACAGTGTTCACCCACTTCAACCTTGCTATCACCCCATCTCCCTCTGTTCATCACCGGCCATCATTAAGCTCTTTTAAACTCTAAATGTTAATTACAACATAATTGTTCCCCTTACAGTGACTGATACACAGATACATCAGTTTTCCCCTTTTAAGTAACAAATAAAGAAAGAAATGGAACCGAACTATTCTTATTTAGGATCTGTTCTGAAAGAACTTCCTTAAATATTGATAAGCAATTGCCATGCCAATAAAATCTAACCAACACCTATATAATTTACATAAAGCAGTGGGGTGCCTTGAAAGGGGATTAAAAGAAATTGTGGGGAAGGAGATAAAACTACTCTTGTGATCCGTATTTTTCATATCAGATGCAAAATACAGCAGTAACTGTCAGACTGCAGCTGCAGCAGCTGAGCAGTTGATGGAATTTGTAAGCAGGATTAGCAATGGGTTTCCACTTTGCTACTCACACAAGCACACACAGCTTTAATCTGCAGTGGAGTTCCCACTCTGCTTATCTGTGTATCAGACAGATATGGAAAAGTGCAAGTAAGTCATTACAGAAACAGAAAAGCATCTCCTCATACCCATCTCTTCGAGATCTCAGACTTTATTTTTTGTTCTCTGGCTTTTTCCTACCACAACAGATGAGAGACACAGATGTGGCAGATCAGCATTAAAAATACTTAGACCACTTTTGGGTGAGAGGCTAAACCTTGTGTATAGTTTAAAATGGTAATTATTTAATTCTAATATTCTGTAACTTTTATTATATTTGTAGTTTATTTCCATTATAAGTGGCATGTAGGGCAAATTTAACTGTTAGTCTAAAGAGAGGCCATGAGATAGGGGACTTGAAGAGGCTGATGCACAATATCCAGTCTGATTAATAAGATAGAGAGCAGTAGTTGTGCTTTTTTAAAGCCCAATATATGTTTTTGATGAAGTAAAATCAAATAATCATATTAAGACAGAGGTGGAAATTCCATGACAGTACAGACATGTTGTCAAAAGTCCATCTGTGGGGAAAAAGTGACAGAAGACGAGTATGTGAAGCAGTGAGAACAGAATGTCCCTGATAAATTACGGGGAGAAAGTATCAAGAACTCCTGTGTTTAGGTGCTTTAATTTCAGTTGCCACTAGAGAGGCAGCAGTTGGTGGCAGATGTGAATAAAGTGTCGAAAACAATCCCCCTTTTAGAGATATAATGTGAATTCCACCTGCAGCAAGGGAAAGGGAAAAGTCTCACAACAACAGAGACACAAAAATTAGAGAAAGCAATGAGAAAGAAACAGGCAAGGGGAAAAGGGAAGTTATGAATGTGAAATATAGATTTCAGCAGTAGGTTGAAAAGAGAAAGAAAGAAAGGTCACAGCAAAAAGAACATAAACTACTAGACAGAAAACAGGCATCATAATGCAGAGCAAAGTGTTGTGAAAGGCACAGCAGAGTACAACACAGATAATGGTGTGAAACGTGCCCCAAATAAGAGAAATAAAGATCTTAGACAAGTGAATAGGGAAAAGCAGAGAGAGGTTTTGAGAGAAAAAAAAAAAAAAAATTGTTGTTGTCAGCAAATATTTTGACATTTGGTAAATCTGAATTAGCCTAGATTCATTGGTACCAATTTTGGAGAGTGAAATTTCTGTAAGAGATTCAAAATCTCTGAAAATCTGATTTTAGATAAATGGCATTTCAAAATACTTATGCCCTGAACTACAGATTGTAACATGTATCTGGTTGGAGATTAGTTGTGCTGGCAATATTCAGGGTTAAACATTTAAGAAAAGGACATCTCGAGATCTAAAAGCCTGTACAATCCAAGAAAAAAGGTAATCCAACAAAAAAATATCCAAAGTACTATTTTTTCAGCTGGTCTCTATCTTAGCCAAAATATTGGTTTCCCAAGGTAGATTTTGGTTTTCATTTCCTTCCTAAAATATTAAAGGCAGTTGCTTGTCCTTGCAATTCCTGAAATTAATTAACAGGTGAAGTTGGCTTGCATGCAAGTTGTGAGTGTTTAGATTCAAGTTTCTGCCAGCAACCACATCAAATCTGAGTGCCCACAGTACTTTTTGAAAGGTCTTCAAAAGTCTCACTAACATTTCAGAAGATGTGATAAAATCAACAGAAAAGCTTTGCACTTGGGAAGAAAAATAACTCAGTTACAGGAAAGGAAGCAACTGGAAGACGTTATTCTCTCTCTCATTTGAAAAGCCTTGAGTTTACATTCATTTTCTCATTCACATCTCAGATAGGAACATCTTTGGAGCAGCCACTGCCTTTTGTTTGAGCACCTTAAACAGGGTTTATGCTCACCAGTTTCAGGCCAGAAATATTTGGATTTATTCCTATAGTATTTTTTGGCCTTTATCAAGTTGACTTTGTTACTAAATCAATGCCATATATGTAAAGACCTAATGAATATAAATATTTATTGAGAAATCTTATCTTTGTCTCTCAAACTCTTTACAAAATAAGCATAAAGTTTGCTTCTACAAAAGTCAGGGCTGAGAGTTCTGTGTTGCACTGCCAAACAGAGCATATTATTGGATTAAATTAATAAACAAGTAATCTTGGCAGAACTCTCTCTCAAGAATCTTGATATACACTTTGGTTGGGTATCTATTACAACTTCTGATCGCTTTCAATATTTTTCTATTATGATATGTCAAGTATAAAAAAAATATTTCTTGTGTATTTCCCATGTCAGTCTGCCTCATAGGGCAATTTTCATTTTCTGTTTACCCTCCTAGAAATGAAAATATAAAGTAAGAGTGGTAGAGAAATTTAACACTAATTGGTAGCAAAAACAGCATCATCATTTAAAATCACACCATGGCATTAAACTTTGCTATGATGAACTACTGGGGTTCATTCAGCTGGTGAATCACTCAGACCTTTCACTTTAGATGAAGAAAAGACAAAGCTAGAGTTCATGTAATCAGATAGTAATACACAAAATTAACCAGTCACCAGCTGCTCCACCAGAATTAATGGAAATGTGGAATACAGACTTCCTCTTGAGCAAAATGAGATTAGACATTTGGGAATATGTTTAATCTCACTAGGCCAAGGTGGTGCAGTGGAAAATGATAGGAAAACCCAACAGGTACTTAGAACAAACCTGGACATAGCCAGTTTTTAACAGAATGCATTTCTTCCATCACCATGCTTTATAAGCTATTCCTACATTAAGTGATATATTCTACAGGTTTCCTGCTGGAGCTGTACAGAGACTTCTCTTCACAAAAGAGAAAAAACCCAGTCCAAATCCCAGTTCAGTTCCTGGCTGTACTCAAACTCCCTGCAAGGCATCTTACCTAGAAACAAAGCATGCAGCTGGAATTTTGATGGCTGGTGACAAACCAAGCTCAGAAAGCAATGACTTCAGAAAGCTTGATAAATATCCTTAGAGAAGACAATTATTTAGAACTCACAGTTAAATAAACTAACAACTCCCACCAACCTTTTGCTTCACCATTTCATTTGGAGCAGTTGAATATGTGCAAAGGCTATGGGGTTTGAAGTGTTTAGTACAAAGTTTCATTAAGGTATCTAATGCAAAGGAACAGCTTTTTCAAAAACATTAACAAGTGACTACAGCTGCTTCACCAGAGCTTTCTCATTATAGCAAATGATTTTGCAGCCCTTTCTTTAGTGCCACACAGATGTCCCATCCACCACGAGAGGGGATGCACACTCCAGCTTTTAAATACCCCTGAAAGGAAGCCAGCCCAAGAAAACCAGAATATGTTAGTGGTGCACCTACAAGTAACATTCTCCAAAGACCCAGGGGTGAAAAAAAACCCCAACAATTCTGTAATAATGCTGGCACAGTGAATTCAGTCCAGTGACCATTTCACTGTTTTTAGCACAGGCACACAGAATTCTGCCATGGGATCTCAGAACCAGAACTGACTATGAACACTGATAGAACCCCCAGCAGGTTCTGAGAACTGGTAATGATTTACAAAAGCAAGCTTCCAGTCTTGAAAAAGGATATGCCAGAGAATTATTATGTCCAATAATACCTCACAATTAAGCTGAACTTTGCATAAAAGTCTTCCAGGTGCAATCAGAGCTCTCAGTCATGAGGGTGGCACCACTGGCCTTACTGGTGCTACCCACCTTGGCTTACCAAGGCTGATCCTGACCAAAACCCAGCCTTGGAAGTGCCAAGGGCAGGGGCCCAGGTGCCCACCACAGCTGTCCCTGCCCTGGGACACTGGGAAAGGCCTTGGCTGTCAGGTTCTGCCTTGGTTCTTCCCACAGGGATCCCCCACCACTGCTCCTGGTGTTGCTGAAGAGCAAAAGGACAAAGGCTTGCAGCTGTGTTAAAGGGGTAGGATAAAAGCAACTCTTTAATGAAAGCTTTCAGGTGCAAATATGGCTCTGCACACACGTGAAAAAGTATTACCACAACTCTTATAAGGTTAATTAATTAGTATATCTAGCAGGTCTTTCAATAGGAGACCAGTTACTGCAGTAAACCACCCTTGGGTCAGCCCCTTGGAGTTGGTCCAGGGGCTTCCTTGTCCCATTTCTAGTTGTCTCTCAAGTTCCAATGGGGAAATTAAAAAAAAAAAGTAAGAAATTTTAATTCTTAAGGATAAAACTAAACAGAATTTCAAGAATTTAGCAGTAAGGATTTGCTAAACTGTNCAACTCTTATAAGGTTAATTAATTAGTATATCTAGCAGGTCTTTCAATAGGAGACCAGTTACTGCAGTAAACCACCCTTGGGTCAGCCCCTTGGAGTTGGTCCAGGCTATTCCTTGTCCCATTTCTAGTTATGTCTCTCAAGTTCCGATGGGGAAATTTAAAAAAAAAGTAAGAAATTTTAATTCTTAAGGATAAAACTAAACAGAATTTCAAGAATTTAGCAGTACGGATTTGCTAAACTGTGAGAAAGGGCAGGAAAAGTACTAGAAGCTACATAAATATTAAAAATCCACCGGCTACAAATACATGAAAAAAACACAAAAAGCTGAAAAAAATCTTAAAGCATGACTGGCAGCCTGAGCTGCTGGTCCTCACTGCATCCCCATGGGAAGATAATGTCAAAGTCTTTTTTTTCCCCCCCAATCTTCCCCCCTCTCTTACCCCATACACTGACCATTTAAGATACAGTGCATGCCTACTGCAGCTTGATTTCTTGTTGCTCAAAAGACTGCCCTATCAGGTCCTCTAATCAGGATAATCAAGCATGCACTTACTACTTTCTAAGCACGTATTGCAGTTGCAATTGTTAGGATAACAAACGGGGAAAAGGAGCAGTAAACCCCTCTGCTCGTTGTTTCCAGCGTTCATCCATTTCATTGCAGTATTTTTAGCTTGCTGGTTACTATTATTCACTTATTCCAAAGCTGAGACTCGTCAAAGCTTTCAGGAACTGTGGGTGAAAAAATTCCTTTCGAGACCTTCGGCTGGGGACAAGGATGGCTTTGCCTTTCTTTGGCAAAACCCCTCTCAGGACAAGCACAAAGCATCTGTAACAATTCGAGTGAGACTGTTCTGCAGCAAGTTTCTTTATTATTGTGTGAAACGTCATTGTCTGCACCCTTCAAAAAGACCTGAAAGAGGCAATTCACCGCAATAATCTTATTCACAATGTATCCGTTCTTCTTTGCCATTTACATTTGAAAGTACTGTTCCTGGACTCCACCACAGAACGGGTATTCACAAGATTAAGCACTTCTGTCCATTGAAAGGATACCTTTGAAAAAGGGAAAACTTTGGCTCTAATTGAAGAGAACTCAATTTCTTCAACATACTCTGCTATCCCACCTTTATAAACTCTGTTCCAACAGCCCTGATTAGGTCCTTTTTTCATCTAGTTTTTCTTTACTGAGCGATTACAAGACAAGTCCCACAGAAGATACATCATGTAAAAAAAAGAAAAACCACATTCAAGCTTGGGAATAAGCTGTACAACAACTGGGGAACTAAAAAAGAATGACAAAACCATTATGTCTCCAGACAAAAGAATGATGTGTGGGAGTTGGCTAAATCAATAACTAATTGTAAAGTATGCATCCAGTCCTAGAGGTGATCCAATAATTGAAATCTGCTGCTGGTCACCTGAGTCCTGTTTAGCAGGGTCAGCTCATAATTTAAGTGACTTTTGCACTTCTCATTGATTTTATTTAGCAGCAGATTTGTGGTTCAGATAAGACTATTCATTCCTCAGCACTGGGTCAGATTCAATGAAAGCAATTAAACTTGATTAAATATGTTTGTATTTGATCTTTAAAAACTTGCAAATAAGAATCTTTTTTGACCATACACTAATAACAAAACTGTGCACAATAAAAACTGCTCTTTAAGCTTACAGCCATCATAGGAATAGTGGGTTATTTTCAAGATTAAAAAAAAAAAAAAAAAAAAAAAAAAAAAAAAAAAAAAAAGAAAAAAAAAGAAAAAAAGGCAAGTTGATAATCTTTTTCTGTTAATATTATTTATCAGACTCAGGGACAGCTAGAGAAGGAGGAGATGAAGGTAAAAAAAAAAAAAAAAAAAAAAAAANAAAAAAAAAAAAAAGAGAAAATCTCTAGAAATTAGAGAAGTTGTCTCAATTAGAGAATCACACAGTAACAAACCAAAACTGCTCTTTTTGCAGTTTGTCATGCTGCTTCCCCAGTGCAGAGAAATGTCTTTCCTCTTCTTTTTTTGTCAACTTTGACAACTCTATTTTATATTACATGGACTGAAGGGAGAAAATAACAGGGGAGATACTGTCTTCAGGAGTCATCCTCACTGAACTGCAGTGGGACACCAGGTCTCCTCAAAGCTTCACTTCATGTCTGGCACAGGGACTGTGGGGATCAGGACCTGACAGAGTAGGGAACATTATTAACAAGATTTACATTCAGCTTTTGAGGAAAGAACATATTGCACTTTTCATTCATGTGATGAGGATGTATTTCACTCCTCACTCACTTGTGATAGCTCAATGGTGTCAATGGATATTCCTTTTCCCCGTTCCTGCAATTCCCATTTCCATACCTTCATCTGTTAAAGCTTTGGTTTGTTTCATGTTCTTTTTGCCTTTTTCTTCTGCCTTTCTGGAGTCAACCAGACAGGAGCCAATATCAAAGGAGCTGAGAGGGAAAACACTTGCAACAGCCACTGGGAGGTGAAGAACCAGGATGCTGAGGCACAGGCAGCAAAGAACAGAAACAGAAAACTGTGTTCCTACTCCTAGACTGCCAACACTTCTCTTTGAGAGCCCCAGAATTTCAGCACAAGAAGAAAAAAGGCCACAACAAAGTTGTTGTCTGACACACAATCAAGCCAAACATCAGGATGAGAAATAAGAGCAACACCAAAACTCTTGCACTTTTCAGCCCTGTAGCGTGTGGCAGTTCAGGCAAATTATTATTTCTGAAGCAAGAGGGGCTTTTTACCCTACTGTAAAAACCTGGAGAACCTTCTGCAGGTCCTTGCTACAGGTGAGGTTTGCTTTTTGGTTTGGTTTTTTTGGTTTAAACTCACTTGAGCATTTTAGGCTGAAGATTTCTGTAATGCTCTGTTATAATTTGCTGTTGCCCTGGTTCCCAATCCTAAACCACAATAGAATTCACCAGACAGAAGCTGCAACAGAGAGAAATAGAGAAAAATATCTATGAATTCTTCTTTTTCAGGAGCTTATGGTGCAGGAGCTTTGTGGGTGATGGATAACTGAGCAAGTAACTGATACAAAAGTTGTAAGATTTTGATTTAGAAGCAAAAATAAGCTGTCTGTGCCCTTAACCATTTGTTTAGCAAATGCTGCTTGACCATTTCATTAATTTCCAGCATAAATTCATAGGCAACTTGATGAGATGGTAAACTCAATCTACTTTTAAAATAAAAACCCTCAAGTATCAGACTCTCCATGTGTGTTGAAACTATCTGAAGAACTGAGATGGGAAGAGGACTGACATTTGTTTTACAAGACCATATTCACAGTTTTCTTTGCAAATTCTCTCTCTCACTTTCTTTTCATCTTACTTATGGTGAGATACTTCAAGCAATATCTACCAGTCCTGGCTCTCTCCCCTGTAAATCAAGAATGCCTCCATTAAACCTTTTTTCAATATTCCTCCATTTCTAGCACAAGAATTGTGTGATTTAAAAGATGACATCTTTACTAGTTTATGTGATATTAACTAGAAGTAAGCTGTAAAACACAGACCACTTCATCTTCTCTCTTTTAATTGGTTTAGGTTTGAAAGTTTGCTGTCAGTGCTCTACATCCTAAATAACATGGATATTACTGCTATTTTCTTGTCTATGTCTAACACAGATAAGATAGAATATTTTCCAGTTTTTAAATGGTAAGAATGGAGGCAATTTATAGAGAAGCCTTTCTCTAAGTCAGTTATTAACTAAACTGGCCCCTTGTGTGACTGACTGTAATAAACATCACCTGATACACTACAACAACCATTTATTAAAAACTTGCTTATCCACCTGAGTTCTCATGGAGAAGCCCAAGAAAACATCTTTTGTAGCCTGTCTTGTCTAAACCACCATCTCTAGCAACAAAGAGAAAAATCTAATCCTAGGCTTAAAGAAAAGCAGCTTCCTAATTGATATAGACAGTAGATTATGAAACATAGCCCCATATCCTGGCTAGAAGGTGTTGAACAGGAAAAAACAAAAAAACCCCCCACAACAAACCAACCAAAAACCAGATCTTGAATTATCAAGTAAGCAGAACATAAAATAAAGATTAAATTCCTATTTCTTTTGCATAAAGCAGTTCTAACACAATTCCCATTTGTGCCAGCTGGGAGGTGCCCTTTGACTCCTGCCTGAAACAGAATGCAGGACTTGGATTGCCAAAATTGCACTCTAACAGGTAAATTGCAGAGAACAGTTCAAAAATATGCTGACCTAGAAAAAAAAAAATAAAACAGAGATACCAAAAAACCCTATCAGCAAGCCTTATCATATTGCAGGCCTGCTGCCAAACCTCTGAGCTCTGCAGATATGAGAGGTTTGAGGCATTAGTGCAGGAAACACAAATATTCCCTACTCTTCATACAATTTGCAGGAAGCATTGCATCTATGTAATCAAATCCTGTGTTTAAAAATGCCATTTTCCATGAACATGATAACCTTATTAAACTACACTGTGAGTTGGATTTTTAGGTCAAATTCTGTCACACTAATCACTGCTAATAATAAATGACATTACAGCTGTATCTGTGCAAACAACTTCATTTGCTCCAAACCCCAAACAGATGCTCTAGAATGGCTTGTGCCAATGAATGAAGGCCCTTGGTTCACATAAAACTTAATTTCAGTGCTCAGAAATGCACATCCTCTGGGCTATCATACCATGCAGCTGTGAAAATACACAGGTCTCAAATCCTGAGTTAGGGAGCCTTTAGACCATGCTTTGCCACATGAAAAATCCATCCTGTAACTAATGTAGTGACCCTCTGGTTCTTCAAAACAGTCATTTGAATTTTCACCTTGCCCAGTCTGTACCTGAGGTAGAGTGGTGGCACTTTCACAGAGCATCATTTCACCACCAACTGAAGAGCTGCTTTGAACAGTGGTCCAGAATAATCTCTTTTTTCTGAAGGAGTGTTACTTGAAAATAATTTTTACATATACGTCCTCTTCTACTTTCAAAGGCACTTGGAAAGACCAGTAAAAACACCTACCAGCAATTCAGGTAGAAGGGACAGAAGAAGGTGATTGTCAGCTAGAAAATCCCCTGGCACCTGTGCTTGCTTGAGGAAATCCAGGGTGTCAGGCTTGGGTGCAAACCTGCAGGACCTGATTTCATGCTAAGGGAAGAGCTTGAGCTCAGCTCTTTAAAGTATATAAGGTTGTATCTTTAAAACGAATGGGAAACTTCAGCATGAGATATCCTCTCTTGAGGATGGGAAATACAATGCAAACTTTTGCTTCAGCATTGTGCCCTCTAAGAAAACTCCTGCAACTCTCCAATTTCTGCAGCAGACAGGGTTCATCTCTTTGGTGTCCACACAGACCAGGCAACATTACCAAACAAACCCCCTCCAGCTGCACAGATCACAAACGTGGCCTAAATTTCATGATGAATTCCAATATTAATCTTGGAGTACCAGCTAATAACCCAATAATATTTGCTGCCTGTCAAAATACTGCATAGAATTAACTTTTATTATATATTGTAAATAGTTTTTTTTCTTTTTTTTACCTGTCAGGCCTTCAAACTCAGCCTGCACACTGGTTTTAACAAAGTCCAGTGTATCTCTATCCCTGGATTACACCCACTGTTACTTCTAGGAGATTTGATATTTGAAACTGCTGTAGAGGAAAAGTTTGTTGCTACATCACATAATAGTCACACGTGGAAAAAGAATCAGTCAAGCTTTTTTTTCAACTTACTTTCCTAAGGATAAAAAAAACCCTTTAAAAACACACCATGGAAAAAAAGCATACATGCTTGTACCATCTCACGTTCTAACAAGAAATCTTATATGATCAGCATAACAAATAACAGACAAAATGCCACCTCTAAAATTGCTGTTAAGAACACAAAAAGTTGTTGTTCTCGTTGAGTTTTGCTACTATAATTCATGCTCTTGAAAGCACTATGCAACAATTTAACACTTCATATTGTTAATCCTAAAGATTTGATATGGAAGTTTTAATTAATGTTTTCAAGTAGCAAAGCTGCAGGTGGACAGCCCCCCTTCTGGTTTACCTGCAAGCTTCTGACAGAGTTCACAGAATATATTAGAAGCTGCTGTATTGACTATTTCTTACTGCTCAATGGAAAAACTTTCAGGCTGCAGTGGACTTGCCTTGATATATTATAACCATCCACCCCGTTTTCTCTCACCTTTCATTTCCAAAAGTACAAATGCTCAATCTCAGAAGAGAGAGGAATTAAGGTCACCTCCCACAGCACTTTGAGGCCAGCCAGATGGTAAAAAAAGTAAAAATTTACAATTACGAACCCTCTGAACTACTGAATAACAATTCAATGGCTACCCACAATTTGTTATTTGAACCCACCCTCCTACCAGCTTTGAGGGAGGTTTCCTTTATAACGCTGTTTGTGGTGCAGGTGGGTTTGGCAAAGTGTGATCTAATTAAAATTATATGTGTTAGTTAAATTATATTGCAAACATCTGCAGTTTTCACCACGCAGGCTTCATTAGCACAGCAACAGCCTTGAAAGAAAAACCAGCTTAAGCAAAAGCTCTCCTAAATTTCCTGTGACCTTTGAATCCTTTCCTGTCTTGCAGGCAAATATCTCAGCCTCAAAGTTGTTCCCTTAACATAGTCCTAGAGATGCCATTGGCTACTGAGAAATACTGTTCATTCTGCAGTGAGAAAACAATCAAATATTAAAGGAAAAAAGATTTTATACAAATTAAAAGCTATTTGTTTCAATCCCCAGCTAAGAAGAAAAGATAATGATTCGTTTAGATACCACTGTGGTAACACTCCTAGTTAAAGGACAATTTTGCATACCTTGAGATGTGATGAAAATGAGATGGAATGTGACTTTAAATTCATGTTAACTGCTGTATTGAAGGAGTTCCTAATCAACTGCTAAGACTAATCTACAGAGCAATGCATAGAGATTTTAAAGACTTTATTAAGATAGTAAAGGATTAATGCAGAGTTCAATAAAAATCTTTGAAATACACAAATAATGCAGGTATGTAGCCTAACCTCATCCACTCAGATAATGAAAAGTTACATAGAAAATACGAGATAAATGTACAAATTTACATATAGCCTGATACTGATAACATCTTATTTAACTGGTGAAACAATGAACAATAATTATTACTAATACACTGATTATTACTGATTAAACTGATTGATACCCTAAGGTTACAAAAAAGAATCAGCTTGGCTCATCTTTAAGAAAAACACTGGAGAATTTTGCAACAACAATCAGAAGTCCTGTTGCCAAGCCATGGGACATGTTAAATGTAAATCTGTGACCCTTTTTAAAGATGCCAAGGCCAAAGGTGGTGATGTTTAGAGTAATTTTTGTGATTTGGTACCTGTGAAGCAGCAGCTTTTGGGAAGAATGTAATACATCATACATCACTGCAGAGTTGTTTGCTTGTGCTAAACAAAATAAATGCCCGTAATTATTTATGTATGTCAGTGTATTGCTGATTCACAGCCTCTCTAATTTCAGCTGTGTTTGGCATTTTGCCCTGGATTTGCTTCAGACCTCTGTCATTTGTCTTTGCAATGGAGCAATCGTTTCCTTGGCAAAGGATGTGACACTTATTGTGAGATACTAAGTAGCCAAGCAGTTGTTTCCTTAAACACAGTGGGAAAATAAGTTTTGAATAAAGAAGCTTTTAAACTAAATAGAGTTAAGTGTCAGGGCTTTAAGATGTATATTCCATTTCACCGAGGGGTGATATTGCACCATTTGTTTTCCATGGATATGAAGGAGTCCAAGGAGTTGTTTATATTCCCACACTACAGTAATGAATGCTTGTAGGGATTTAATCTAGGAGATGACAGCGAGGCTGACAAGGACACTAAACAAAAGGAAAGGGAGGAAAGAGCCTGGAAATAAAATGGAGGTTTTAAAATAAAGGCTAGTGGGACATCTTAACCAGGGCCACCACAGAAGATTACCTGGTACTCTGAAATCCTGAGAATATTCTCTTCCCACACCTGAGAGTTCTTGCTGCGTGGAACTTGTGTTTATGCATGTCACAGACAAACCTTAAAATTGCTGTAAACAGTGAAGGCAACAAAACAGTAATGTGATACGATGGAATTATTAGGTGTAACAACTTTAAATGTAATCTCAGGCCTGTCTGTTACTTGTTGTAATCTTTATTCTCTGTAGTTAAACACATTCTTTCATAGTGTTCAGGCCTAGATCTGTCCATAAGTCAGATGGTTGCCAGTGAATAAATTACAATTGCCAGCTCAAGATCCAGCAAATAAGGCTATCACTCATGAGAGCCACAGAAAATGGAAGAATTGCAGAGAAATCTCTGGGAGGTGTGACAGGGGAAAGATGGCCTTGAAGTATTATTTTGTGTAGACTTTCTGGACTGAGCTCAGTGAATTGCTCTATCACTGAATATCCCAATGCCTAGTGAGAGAGACATGCAGTGTGTTCACTCATAACACAATGGGGGTAAATACTTGCAGTATACTTCCTCTTAAATAAGGACTTTCTGGGATTCTGGTGATATTGTAGAATAAAACCAAACAGTTTCTTTCTAATGCTTTGCATGAGGCTGGAGTTTAGAGGAATAAACACGAACACAGAAATACCGGGCTAAACCTCAGATTGTGAAAGCTACAGAGATTGTGCAGCTCTGGACAAGAATAGGAAGAATTCTGGATTAGAATAACCAGCAGATTGTGTTGTCTGTACTCACACAAGGCTGCTTATTTCCAATAGTTACCAAAGGAGACTCCAGTGTGATCCAGGGAGCAGATTGTTTGCTGTTGGATCTCGGCCTTGTCTGTGCCCTTCACCTACAAATGCCGAGAGATAAAGGGGTAACTAATCCTTCAGCATTCAGCTATAATTTGCAATTTATTGGGATCAAAACAACCAGAGAAATCATTTAATAAGTAATTTTTAAATTATCATCCTGCTATTAACAACACAATTGAAATTAACAACGCCTTTAAACATTTTTTTACCTTTCCTCCTCTTCCTTGCCCCTTCCCTGTGGTAGCCAGAGGTGCCCTGAGGAGGGTGGGTCCTACTGAGGCACCCAGGGATGTCTTTCCCAGGGCTGCCCACCCTGCCCAGGGTCCAGAACCCCACACTGGCCCCATGGGACAGTCAGCCCCTGTCCCCAGATGCCACAGCAGGGCTGGTGTCCCCAGGGAGTGTCCCCACCATGGCAGGGGCCCTGAAGCAGGGGTCACTCCTCTGCAGGGACCATCCCCAGCCATGGCAGGCAGCAGCTCCTCCACCAAGGTAAGCTTGACGTGCCTGCAGGCAGAGCAGGAGATGCAAAAGGCTGTGGGACTTAAGGCCATTTTGTCTCTAGGCTTTGTCCTAAATCCCTACCCAGTGGTTGAGATTTCAGTGAGAATTTAGGAGTTGCCTCTGGTGCATGGTGGTCCTCAAAACACACTCTCCCACCTGCCAAAACCTGCCTTTCCTCTCCTCAGAGCTAACAACAAACAGAACTAGAGCCTGGGGGATTTCAGGAGAATTGTTGCTCGTACCCACTTGAAGTGGAGGAGAGAGGGTTCACATGCAAGGCAGGCACTTCCCACAGGATCCCTGAGATCCCTGTGCCAGCCCCGAGCCAGGACAGGGCACTGCACCAAGCCCAGGACACAGCAGGGCTTTGTCCTGGCTTTGTCTGCAGCTCCTGGGTGAAGAAACACAACCCTGATTGTCCCACCCCGAGTGATTTGTGCTCGTGGACCAAGTGTCAAGATGAAAACAATCACACTTGAAATCATGTCACAGCCACAGCAAGGAGGGTGAAACGACAGCTTAGCATTTGCTTCACCACTGATTAGTCACTGTAAATATATTCAAGCAATTGTGCTCCAGTGTAGAGAGTAAATGACTTTTTTTTCTCAGGGGAGCCATATAGCTGTGGAACAACTTCATAATGTGAGATAAACTTCTGACACACCAGTCAGATGGGGTTTTGACATTTAAGCACTTCCCTGGCTTCTGGGTGTCATGTTAAATAGAATACATTTTCTCTGGTGAAATAGACCTGTAAGACAGAAATATGTTGCACGTTGTATAAACAGGGAGGATAAAGCTTTTCCTGTTTTACTGCCTTGTAAAAAGAGAGAGATGCCCAGACTCCTGTGGCACAGGTTGGGAGAAAACATCCAGACATTTTATCTTTTCTTCTGTAACTAGTTCATGCCTACTGGTACATGACATCCAATGAATCTGATCTTTTAAAATATTTTACCTAATGTGGTTATACTGGATCCTTTTCCACACAGTCCAATGAGATGAGCAGCATCCAGATCTATGACAAAATTAATACTTGTCAATACTTACTATTTACCCTTATTTTTTGGGGGTACAGATCACTCTGTCCTTATCAAATACATACAATACTATCTAATAAGCATCACAAGAATTTTGGGGACCTTTGTGCTTCCCATTCGTAATTGTGTAGGGAAAGAAGATACCTGGCAGAGTATACAAATTTCTGCTTTGTGCATTGGGAGGTATTTCATTCTTCCTTATATGAAACTATCATTAGGACCTGATTACCAAAATGAGCAACTTTTCAAGGCTGTAGAAGAATGCTGTGCACCACAACTAATTTTTTTTCCTTTGTTCTTTCAGGGGAGCAAGTAGTCAATGTAAACAAATCTTCCTTATTGACCTCAGAACAAGAGTTTCCTCAGATACCATTTCAATGCTTGGATTCTCTTTTAAGAAACTGAATTATGGAAAACAGATTCTCTACATAATAGTCTTCAAGAAGGTGGACACAAAAAGTAATAGGTTAATAAAGGCCATAATTAAGTCTGTAAGGGTAGTGTTACTAAAGAGAAGGACAAGCTTCACACAATTTTCTGGGGCATTCACATTTGGCTGTTAGACAGAGTCATACTAAGATGTCTCTTTGATTCTTTTGAAGTTCAGAATAGTGAAAGTCTAGATAAAAGTCTTCAAATTGATGTTAGTTTATAATCTATTTATTTAACATTCAGCCTTCCACTTGGTTACCCATGGGCATATACTGGATGCAAATACATCAGTGTTACAAATCACAGCTCCAGTGAATTTAAAATGTACTAGTTGGGATCAACTAACATTGAAACCACCAAAAGAATCAACAGGAGTGAAAAAAAAAAAAAAAAAAAGCCTTGCTGTAGTTAGTTCCTAATTACATTTAATCTTTCTTAGCTGAATTTAACAAAAGATCCAGTACACACCTGAGAAATGGCAAGTTTCTTAAATCTCAAGGACCAGGAATTTCCTGTAGCTCTGTAATAAAGTTCAACATTTATATTTCTATATTGCTGGCAAATTAAGTCATTGCAGAGTATCCAAAAAAGTCCCTGCAAATGTACCAATGGATTGGACATTTCAACATCCATAGACTGTTAGTGATTTATTGCCCTGCACTCTGCAGCAAACAACTTCCAGCCACAGTGTGTTAGCACCTGGACAAATTACAGTCATTATTGCTTCATCTTCACAGTACAGCATCACCCCAGTGATAAGATCTGCTTTTGGTTCAATAGGAAGGTTGTTGGAAACCATGCATTTTCTGCTCCCTAGAGAAAGACATTGATTTCCACCTGAAATGAAACAAAAAACAAATCTATCACAGCATCATAGAACATGCAGAGTTGGAAGGGATCCATCAGGATCAGTGAGTCCAACTCCTGGCCCTGCACAGGACACCCCAAGAATCACACCCTGCTCCTGAGAACATTGTCCAAACACTTCTTGAACTCAGACAGCCTTGGTTCTGTATCCTCCACTCTGATTTATTTATTTTAGGTTTTTTAAATTTCCAAAGAGATTTATTGTGATCTACTTACAGAAACCTATTTTTCCCACATGTGGCAAAATAATATTCTTGCCAAGAGGAAAATTATGTTTCAGTTCTTTAGATGGTGGTTCTTGCTTATTGTGGTTCTTGCTTATCTTTTTACTCAGCTAAACTTTGGTGAAGGGGTCCCTGGTTTGGAGGGTCCCTCTTGGTGGTGGAGGTGCCACATCCTGGATGTTGCAGCCACCAGCCTGAGCTCCTGATGGCACATCTTGGGGTGCTGCTGACACTTGAAAAACCAATTCTGATTACAAAAAGAGAAAAAGAAACCTATGCTAAAGCTTTGCTGCAGTAAAAACATCTATAAAATAGAAACATTTGGCCTTTTTATTACTGTGATCACCATAAAGCCCTTCAAATAAAAATGGCTGTTTTAACTGACATAATTTACATGGATTTGTAACATCACCCACTCTTTCTCCATTGCTGCAGTGGAAGCCAAGGAGAATCAAAGGCTGGGGAAAGGAGTGTGGGTTTAATACCTGCAGGCATGTGTGGAACATTCTCTGGTTTCTCAGCTCCCAGCCACGGGCTCAGTTTGAGAATATTTGGTATGACTTATCCAGTGAAGGCAAGTGTTATCAAGCATTGCCTTTTGCTTTAACCTTTTTGTTGTTTCACCAGATCTGGCTCTCTTGGCTGTCATAAAAAGCTAGAATATTTTGCCTGGGGAAAAAAAAAAAATAAACTGGCAGCACAGAGCAGCAAAAAATGTCAGTTTGTGAAAGTAACAAAATGGCAAAGGTTTTATGTTCCAGCTCCCATTCAAGTTGAGCAGAAAAATATATTTTCAAATGAAGTTGTTAAAACAGAGTATTGGTATAATCAAATGCTGAAATGAACTAGTTTTGTGATCTAGATTAAAAAAAAAAGTAAATTATGAATTCTCCCAACTGAAACACCAAAGAATCAGTGGTGGTTTACCAAATTCTCCTCAAAGGTGGAAGATGATGCTCCACCTCAATCCTTCAGAAATTTCCAGGGAAAACAGATCAGCTTTTTGATATTCTGAGTTAACATCCAGTCAATGGATCCTGAAGTCCTTGGAGCAATTTCTACACAGAGTTTTCCTGACTTCCAAATTTGCCCCAATTTCACTTCAGTTGAGTGTTTGTGCTTTACAATGGAGACAAAACTGAGCATACACCAGGATAACTTTAATATGGTCACTTTTAACACAGTTTCTTTTTAAAAATATGGAAGATGCGCTGTGGAACAAAGAGATTTATTTTAAATGGGTTTTAAATGAGTAATAAAAAGTAATTATTTAACACCAGTTAAAGCTCTTAAATAATAATTATATCTCTGTTATTCAAGATTCTGCTAGATTGCAAAAGCAAAGAGCATCATTACTTTTGTAGCCGAAAAAATCCTTGCTCACAGAAACAAAAGAGAAAACAACTTTCATCATGAAACAGATTTTATATTAAACCAGACAATTTCAGAGGTTTTTTCCCACTCGATGCTTTTGCCAATAATTGCCCTTCCTGAATTCCCCAGATGAAGAGTCACAGCGTTTTAGAAGACATTTTGTGTAATAAATGTTACTTGTTTTGTTTTTCTTTACTCTGTTTAATGTTAATTCTATTTTTCTCTTATTTTCTGTTGGTCTAATGCCTGTTTATACCTTTCTGGGAACACCAGAAATCCAAATATAACTTAAATCCTATGAGGATATATCTACATCTGTAGGATGCAGACAGAAGGAAGCTGCTTCTTTAAACTTGATTTGGCAATTTGGAAGCTGAAAACATCCATCCAGATGGAATTAAGGTTCTCTAAAGGTCTTGTGTCATGACTTTTCAGGTCAATCCTTTCAGAGGAACATTTTATTCTGGGGAGTGGCACAATACAAATTTGTAGAAGACAAAAAGGCAATAAACTACTGCTATAGACTCAAAAGGGGGGGAAATGTTTTTTTAAAATTCTGTGTAAATAAAATTTATTCCATCAGTTGTATGGTTGCATGCATGCGTATTTTGCTTTATGCACTGTCTGAATAAAAATTTAGAAGTTCTTGATCTATATTTCAATGACTAGACACATTTCTTCTGAGACTTTTAATCCAAGCATGTGTCCATCTCCATCTTACCAAGGGTGAACATTGATTATTCATTAAGGTTCATTTGCATGAAGTTTAGGAAGAGGAACAAATTTGCGGTTGACTAAATATGCAACATAACCATCATAAGGTAAAATATGCCTACTTCAGAACAAGAGTATGGCTTGAATCTGAACCTGGAATGAGTTTTGAGAGACTTTGTAGCTCCCTGACACAGGTGCAGATGGAGATGCCTTATGTTTTGTTTGGGGCATAAGACTTCATGAGGCCTCTTTTTTTAGGAATGCAGATGTTGAAAACTTTGATGTTTCCTTAAGAAGTAAAGTTCTACTTTTCTTAGGGCAAAGGGAGGAAGTGAATATTGCAGTGTAAGTCTGCCACAACCACAAACTCACCTTGAAATGCACCCTAGAGAAATGCAATTAAATGTTTTCTAGGAAATTATCCTTTTTTTTAATGCAAAGAAATAAAGGTGTTACCAAATGTAATGCTTTGTTCTGTTTTTTATCCACTTCTTTTTAAATTTCTTTCCCATATTTGGCTGAAATCTTCATCAAATTACAAGAACTTTATTTGCTTTAACTTCCTTATGTTCTTTTCCATCTCTGATAGCAAATTAGAAACTACCTTTGCAACTTTCACCTAACTCTCATATCCTCCTATCCTATTCTTAAGCTGCACAGATTTATTAAAGTTCATTTACACAGTTCTGTAGAAACTCTTGACACTTTAAAGGACTTTTGACAGGATGGGTGATGTCATTTATGGGGTAGATATTCTAGATATGATATATAAACAAAAAGCTGAGGAGTTAGGGTTAGTTCTTCAAAGGCATTTGTGCAACATTTTCAGTTGCACAAAGAAGTTCAGTAATCAATAAATTTCAGTGTGCAATTTATAATGTCTAACGTTAGAGGAGATTGGAGACTGCTGAAAATGTCAGCAATTAGCAAAATAAGAAAACAAATAAGTTTATAACTGTGCATTGTCTTCATGGATTCTGATCATATTTTTCCTATAATATCAGTGATACATGAGTAGTCTTAAAAATTAGGTAGTTCCAGGAATAAGAAGATAATATAGGGGAATATTAATATGTGTTCCTTTCAGCTGAGTTTTGAAAGATAGGCAATAGTAGAATGATCCAGAGAAGGCATAAATGCTTTTATGGCATTTGCTCTTTCAGTCTGATCTAAAGGTTCACAATATGAGACTGCCAATTTTTGTGGGGGGTGTCACATTCTGAAGTCATAAATGAGGTGCTCCCTAAACCACCCTGTGTCTACTGAGCATTGTGTGGGGCAGGTGTCAGCCTTGAACACAGCTCAAGATGTGCAGAACTCATCCCGAGACAAGGCCTCAATTCTTACAGTCAAAGATGCAAGAAAGTGTAATCTATATTTTATACAGAAGGGAAAATGTGCCATAGTTAGAGAATTGTTGAAGGACACATAAAAAACTTCATACTGAAACCAAGTGTAAAAGTCAATTCTCCTTCCAGCCCAGTTTTTGAAAATCATTTCTTCTTCCCTGGTCTTTTTATTGTAACAGCATCTCTTGTTTGACATATCAAATCATCTTATTTTCTAAAGGCAGGGGGAAAAATGAGAGAATCTCTTCCTTTTGATTTGATATTACGGTGCTAAGTTGAAAATTTCATAGAACCCCTGTGAATAAGCAACATTAGGGCCTGACCAAAGCTTTTCCCTTTTGTGGGGCAGTGCTTTGTAGTGTAACATCAGCTGGTGGTAGGGAGGGGTGGAAACACAAAAGGAGAAATTCCTTGAACAGAGATGACATTATCCTCATAAATATCTAGAAAAAGGATATCAATGTAGGTGGGGTGAGAGAAGGAGAGAGACAGTACAGACAGAAAACAAGCAGCCCTGGTTTTATAATGATTGGGGAAGTTAAAATGGGCCCTATGATGTGAGAGAAGGGATTTCTCCTCTCTCCTAAAAGCAGGAGTGGAAAATCTCTGAAAGTCATGAAAAGGGCTCAGGGTAATGTGAGCTCTTTCATCTGGGAAGTTAAGGATGTACCAGAACGTGTGTGTGGATGTCTACAGCATAGAGTAGTGTCACCTGTGCACATTTCTAAACCTTTCATACAGCTGTTTTATGAGGTTTCCTTGAAATCACATTGCTTCCCATGATTTGCCTTTGAAGATTCCAGGTGGAAATATTGTGAACCCAAACCCCTCAATCCTCACTAGGGTTTAGTGTATGGCTGATTGTCTCTTTCTACCTCCAGACCAAAATTATAAATGAAAAAGTGGTAGATACAGACCCCCAGATAAAGTACAAATTTCCTATCTCCCCTGTTAAGCCAAAACTCTCCTTTTTTGTCAGAAAAGGGAGATGATCTCATTGAATACTGGTATTAAATTCTGATCTTTTGAACTGACATAAAAACAATGCACAAAATTTAATCCCCACAAATAAGATATTCAGGATAAGTTTAATTGGTTTTTTCATTTCGGGGGGGATGCATCACTATTTGGAAAATAAACCACAGTGAGTTGACTCAACTTGCCTGAAAATATCTTTACTCAGACCCTTGACATAACATCTGCAATTTGCTTTTTTTATTGCTCTGATCAAGAGATGGTGAAACCTGATGGGGACAATTGGGAATATATTGTTGGTCAGTTGATAATTCAAAGATTTTTCAACCTTGTTCTTTTCCAGCTCAACAAGTTCTTTTTTGCTGGATGTCTTTCCATGATAGGGTCATGATCTTAAGCAGGCAGAGCTGAGGTACAGTGGGATGGAGGAGGTGCAGTGCAGTGAATGCTAAAAGCTTGAAATTTTGGAAGCAGCATGGTGAAAGTAGAGTCCAGCAAACTGCTCTTATGAAACCATGAAAGCCAATGAAAAGCAGAACAGTTACTTCTAAATGGTGTCATTACCTTCTGGTAGATTTCATGGTTTTCCTCAATATGTTTTGGGACATATCTTACCTGGTTTATATGGGGTTTTTTCTATTTTCATAGATACTATTACAAAACGAGTGTTACACAGGCTGTCTTTATGGTGAATGTAGTATACTAATAATATTTCAATTCTTTTAAGGAATTGATATCTTTCATTTCACACACGAGCTGGTTTTTGAATATCCAATATATCGCTGCATTCCATCTTTAAGAGATGGAAAATCTGCTACTGCAAAAATTTTCTGAATGATTTTACAAACTGGAAGTAGATTTTCCTCCAGTTTTGCTGTGCAATTCAAGTCCTGGGTTTGCACGTTTTCACTTACATGGAAGGTTAGTAGCAAATACAGCCCATCACTGGAAAGCAAATATGCATTTGGATTTGGGATTGAAAATTACCACAAGGAAGCAGCAACACAGAATTTCTGAGGCAAGTGGGAGCTGGGTTTGGCTCCCATCTTCCCACTGTCTGTGCAAATGCAGCCATGTGAAACATACAGATGCCTCCAGATCAACCTCTCGTGCATTCACCCTGCCCATCACCAAAACCCCCAGATTAAAAATCTATAGCTCATTAAACAAGAAGGGAGGAGTATCTTAGAAATATTACTGTCTGTCAGGGTTGCCTTGTTCCTGAGTGGAGACTTATCTGTAAAAGCTGCACACAATTACTTTTTAATGATTTTATCCTGGCTCATTAGGAGAGCAGCTACCACTGAGGCTTAAGAGTAATCCTGCAGCTGTAGCAGTGACACAGCTACCATGCATCTTGGAGGGGCATACCAGCATTAAATGGACTGAAATTAGAAATTGTAAGTGAGATACAAAGCTTGCAAAATGTGTCCATGATATTGTATGTTATGACAACAGCAAAGGTTTCCCTGCTGGAATTTTGGAGCCATTCTCTTTGCATATTTGATTGAAAAAAAATTGTTGGACACTGTCTCGAAGAGTATACTTTTAAAATTTTGAATTCGAAGAAATCCAAAAAAAGATCATAAAGAGTTATAGATTTGCTGAATGTATCTGGAGTTCCTTCTTGCTTTTCTTTTACCCTATTCCTAAGTCATGCCTTTCCAGTCCCCCATGAGAATTTGGTTTCACGTTGTTGGCCTAAGAAACGAGCAGAATTCTGGAATTCCTGGTGATACAAAGGAACTACATACCCATAGCTTATAGCTAGGGATTTAAAGGAGTTCTTAGAAATGTGTCCTTAGAGAAAATTAATTTATTATGTGAACTGTGTTCTGCAGATCACATCACCACAAGCTTGTGTGTGAGTATGTGCAAAGCTCACCAAAATGCACACAAAAAACACACACAAAACACAGAAAACAAGCTCACAAATAGGGAGAAATTGGTTGGAGGTAATTATCCTATATCCTAAAAAATCAAACACCAAATCCTCAGAAAGAAATTAAAAGTTTGAGGTAAGGCCTTCTTTTTTTCATGATGCCACACTTTGAATCTTTAATTTTTTTACTTTGTCACTGGGAGACACAGAAGCATCTTTTAGAAGACTTTTTGGAAGAAAAAGCTCCGATAACATTAGGTTCTGATACACAGGAATAAAAAAATGCAAGTAGTAGAAGATATCAATTAGATTAAATAACCCATCTTATTTTCTTTTTATTTAAAAAGAAAACAGTCATAATTTTGTCCTTAAGTGACTCAAACTGTAAATCAAAATGCTATGAGCAAACCCATGCAATTACACTTGTTACTTTTACTAGACACACAATTAATCTGCTTGGTCATGTAGAATATATTAACTACACACTGAAAGATGGTGAATTTTGAGACTGCTTTACACACTAGAAAGTAAGTAGTTGTAACAAATATTATTCCCTCTGCATTATTCATTATACAAAAGTATCTGCAGTGCCACCAAAGTTTCTGCAGATTTAAAACAACCAATACCCAAACCCCACATTTTATATGAGCAAAAGTGATCATTTTTTCTGCTGTAATGAGATGACCAGACTAATGGATGGGGTGAAAAGTAGTTTTCCTTACAAAAAATTCATGTCTGTTGCTAACACAGGAAGGAATAAACTTAATGATGCCCTGAAAGCAGTTGAGGCTGCTGAACAGAAGTTCTACTTAAAAACGTCACAGCACAGCTGTGCAGATTTCCCCTCCTCCATTTCACATTGCCTTCTAACAAGTGCAACAGTGAAATCCTTATATTTGTAAAAATTTCATGTTCTACATGTAAATTCTTACTTGCCAAGGATTTAATGTATTTTGTAACACACAGAGCTGGAGTGACTATAGTGAAAACTTCTCACCTCATTCATCCATCTTCCAAAGACATCCCAAATAACTTTGTGCCATTTGCCACTGTCACCATCATTCCTGAGCTATGTGGTGACCTGATGGGGCAGGGGACACGGTGCCTTCCTTGCAAGGCACCAGGGACTTCAGCTGCCTCAGCATTAAGTTCAGCATTTCTTTTGTTTGTTCTCCATAACTCCTATAATTCAATGCAGTATGAATGTTTTCTACAGGCTGTAGAAACATGTTTAGATCCTTGCTGAAAATCATTTTACAAAGACTGTTTTCCTTCTGCAGGTAAATCTGTATCAGCAATAACCTCTTTTCCTTGAATGCCTAATGGATAAGTTTGATCAAATAAAGAAAGGGGACATTCCTCTTAGATTTCCTAAATATGACTTTTTTTAGGAGGTGAAAAAATGTGTTCACTTTTCTTCCTTGTCCTTTTAACCAAGTAACAATCAATCTTTATGTTTGTTTCATTGGTGGCTTATATATATTCCTATATGATATTTTAAAGACCATATACTACTGTATTTTATTATATTGACTGCTACAGAATGCTGCATTCTTAGACTGGTATTAGTAATGCATTCAATGGAGAGTTTACAGTTTCTCTCCTGAGTCTTTATGCAACTTACAATGTTACAGTGGAACACGAAACAGAAGAAAAATAGACCTCTCCTGTAATTTGGTCCCCCACTGTTCATATTTTTATATAGAACAACGAGATTTTACTCAGCAAGCGCTATTACATTTTGCTTGGGAAACACTTACAATTATATTTATTTGAAAATGCCATTTAAAATTTCTCTTCAATTGGGAAACGACACTTCTGACAGTAGTGACTACCCAGGACAGTAGTAGGCAATATATTCCAAATGGAGAGGCAGCTGTAAAATGTTTTATCTCTCTTTGCACTCGGAGTGGTTTCCTCCCTGGCACTGTAAAGCTCTGCTGACTTGATGGGGCTACTGAGAGTCAGAATCTCTGACTGCAGATACATCACTGCTCTCACAGCTTGAGCACCTCTCCAGGGTAGAATTTCAGTTGGATAGGAGGCTTTCACTTCTTTTTCCTATCTTATCTGTTAAGGGAGATATGTCAGGAAAGATAATATACTTAGATAAAAAAAACCCTAAGAAATTCTTGTGGCCTTTATTTTTCAGTCTTTTCAGACACAGCTTTTCCTACAGCACAACTCAATCTGCTCCTGGATTCTTTCTTACTTAAATTCATGCTGTACTTTTTTATTCTTATATCTGTTTGATGGACTTCCTTGAGGACCACACAGTGGTTTTGAGGATCTGCACAAATGAAAATGCTCCCTTCACATAATTTGTCTGCATTGATTCAGAATTGAACTCTGTAATATCCACCCTAAAAGGCCCAAGGAGGAAGATCAATTAAAATCTCTGGGAGTTAGAAGTAGATACAGGTTGTTGGGTTTTTTTGTTGGTTTTTTTGGTTGGTGTTTTTTTTGTTTTGTTTTGTTTTTGTTTTGTTTTGGTTTTTTGTTTGTTTTGGTTTGGTTTTTTGTGGGGTTTTTTTGTTTGTTTGTTTGTGGGGGTTTTTTGTTGTTGTTTTTGGGGTTTTTTTGTTGTTGTTTTTGGGGGTTTTTTGTTTTGTTTGTTTGTTTGTTTGGTTTGGTTGGGTTTTGGGGTTTTTGGTAGGTTTTTTTTTGTTTGTTTTGTTTTGGTTTTTGGTTTTTGGTTTTCTTCCCCAACAAAAATAACAGAGGGAAAAAAATCAGAATGTGCTAAAAATCACAGTGGTAGAATACAAAAGAAAAATGGGATTAAATTTCTGTTGGAAAAACTGAGAGTTTATGTATCTTTGGAAGAGGGAATGCATGTCCAGAGAAAAATAAAGGAAAAACCACAAGCAGAAGAAAAACAGAGGGTTTGATACATCTCTTCATAAAAAATTGTAGTGGATTGTTTTGATCTGAGAATAAACATTGCCTTTCAAATTCCAGAGGTTTGAAGGACCTGCCATCCTTATTCCACCTGACACTGATACATTTAAGAGCTTAATAACACAACTGGCAAAAAGGTGCAGGTTGCATACTTTAACTTAGTGAGGTATTGAATTAACATTGGCTGAACTTTATTGTGCCCACCAACTTAAGAAAATCCTCTTGTAATCCTCTTGTAGGCATCTCAAAATTTTATTTGTTCCTTTAATGTTGTTCCACAGTGGGGAAAGGCTTCCAGTCCAACCATACCTTGTAGATTGGCATTTTCAAGGCCATATATGATGAAAAGGAAAAAACATTTCCCTGTTTGGAGTCAAATACTTTCTCACATGGAAAAAGACACAGAAAAACCTTGCCCTCTAGTGGCTGGAAAACTGGGAAACAGCCATAAACCAAATTTTCATTAATTGGTATCCATCCAAGTTAAGATTTGCTTGTAGCTTGAATCATTTAGCTGGTTTTAATAACTGAAGTCTTCTTTGGTTTCAGATCTGAAAGAAGAAAGACAACCACGAGGTCACTTAGTATTTGAATTTATTTTTCCTTGGAAGGAAAAGAAAAAGTGTGATTAGAGTACTTGAAATTAAATGGAAATTAGGTTCTGGAACAAGCTGAAGCTGGTTTCATATGTAGCCATCAGAATAATAGAAATATTCTGCTGTAATATGCAGCAGTTTTACTTTTCCAATCTTTTCTTCTGGAAAGGCAGAAGGCAGACATAATTTCATAGAAGGCATGATCCACTTTGCAATTAGTAAGGGGTATCTGACTCTGTCTGATGCAAATCTATTGTCTTCCATTTAAAACTAAATTGCTTAATAATTAAAAGAAAGCAGCATTAATAGAGAGCCATTTAAAGAGTGCTAGTCCAGCATTTCTTGAAATAACTCATATTCTGAATACTCAGTCTGTGTATATCAGGGCAGAAAGTGGAAACTGCTCGTTTTTGCTCATTGCATTATTGCAATCCACTGGATTTGGAGATGGTTACTCTGCACTGGCCCAGTTTAAAGGCAGAATTAGGGCATGGCAGACACCTCTCAAACAGAAGAATTAGAACCAAGCATAAGAGTGTGAAGGATCATGGCTCATTACATTCTGGAAAGCATAGAACGAAAAATCTTGCCTGTAATTTGTCTACTTATTCAAATAAATATCCATTACCATATTGACCTCATAGCTGTTCAATTGTGTGTCAAAAAGGGGATTTATCCCTTGTGAGAACAAGATTTTCACTATTTTGTTCACTGTGGACTGGGTTGTTATGCCAGAACAGTGTCCCTGGCTGTGACTGAACAGCCCATGGGGGTCAGCAGGAATCCAACTTTGGGCTCTTATGGGACACAGTCTGATAGTTTATTTTTCCAAAGAATGCACAATTGGTCTTTCATTGGCCAAATCTTATTTGTCTTACTCAGAAAATTTTCTTCCATAAAGTTTAATGGAGCTAACTTTAATAAAGCAAATCTTTCCATGTTGGATTGGAAAGCATCCAAACTTTATTTTTCCTGGTTTCACAAAGACTGAAACAAGAAAGAAAGATAACAGTTATTTTTCCAACATATCTCTTACTTTACTTGGAAAAGCAATCACACATTCTCCTTTTGGAATACAATTTTTTTATTAGCTCATGTAAATTTTATTGATTTTCAGAAGAGAGAAAACCACTGCTGTCAGTTGCTGCTATTTAAATAAAACAGTCAACTAAATGACAATTTTTTCAGACCATAGTCAAAATCTCTGACACATTATAACCAATCAAATAGTAAATATGCAAAGTTTATTGGTTTTGGAATGGCAATGATTTTATTGTCTCAATTAGAAACCTCTCAGACTCATTAATTTCCTGAGTTTTTGCCCACTTTAGTATTTCCCTTTCTCATTCCATAGTAAAGTTACTTTAGTGCTGTCTACAAGTCACTGGGGAATCCCACATAACCAATAATATCAACGCTCAATAAATTGAATTATTTTCACTGGATTGAATGAAATTTGACAGAACATTGCAATTTACAATTCCATAATAAATAAATTATTCAAGGCAGAATGTTCAACAGACTTAAATAATTTACTGTCTGAAAATGGTGTAATAGGCAATCTCTAATGCAAAAAATAAAATATTGTAGTATATATTGAATACTTAATCATGGTGTACTTAAGAAATCAAAGTCTGTTATCAAACTATCCCCATAAATGTTATTCTCACAGCAATTTATTTTGTTTTTCAAAAGATAGTAAATCCGATAAAACAAATGACTACTGCATATCTTGATAGAATTCTGGTTTTTTAGAAATTAGGAAGTGTATTACCTATTATAAAAAGAAGTTGCAAATTTCTAAGTTATTATTAAATCCTATTTAAGTCACAAAAAGAGACGTACAACAAAGTGAGAAATATAACACTGAGAATATATGGCTGGATATTTTCATGACTTTTGAACCTCACAGTAGTTTTTCTGAAACTCTGAAGATTTTATATCAATTAATATAAAATAGTTTTGCTAAGAAGACAGGGCATAAATGTAATTGTCCAACAATAGAATATACACTGTGCAAGTTTAAAACAAAAGACTTTAAAAGAAATGTATTAGAAAAAATAAAAGTTGTCTGTATGCATGACAGATGAATGATATTACCAGGAAATGGATTGAATGGAATTTTAAGAAGGAATAATTTTGACCAATATCAAAGTTGTAGCTCATGTGCCTGTGGAAAAGTGCATTGGGCTCCATTGTGAGAAGATGTAATTAAAGTTGTACATCCTCATTGCAGGAGTTAAGCAACCTGTTATCAAAGAAATGAAGTTTAACATGGTCTATTTTTAAGAAATGGAAATGTGGATTTTCTTCCCTAAAGTTTCTTTCAAGGCTCCTTAACCACAAACAGAAATTCAAGGAGTTTCCTGTTGCTGATAATTCTGTTCCCTTCAGTACCACAGGCTTTAACCATTGCCACACAAGAGCTGTTGTGGTTTACATCTGCAAACTTGAGGAATTTTAGACAAATCTCAGCATCTGACATAGTTCTTGCAGATATCTGTAGTTTTTTTGAGATGTCTGCAGCTCAAAAGTTATTTTGTAGTGTATCAGCTGTGATAAACACTTATTTTTTTCTCTTAGAATTTTATGTGCAACCTTCTAAAGAGATAAAACCTAATGTGGATGATGGGAACAGCTAAAAGAGGAGACAAGTATTCTTCCAAATACCTCAACCCCTTTTAGACTCCTTCCATAATAACAAGTCCATCACACAAGTACACAGGTATCAAAATTGGTTATTTAGATAATCTGCAATAAAAAAAAATCCACAACAACAACAACAAAAAACCCCCAAACAAATTAAAAAACCCACCCCAGAACAACCTCAACAAAAATAAAATCAAGAAAAATCTGCACAGTCCTCATTAAATAATAAAGAAACAATGCATATTATTCAAGCCCTAATTACAGATGTAGGAAGCATTTCTCCCATCTGAAATGGGAAGCACAAACCTTGCCCTGTCTTCCACCCTGCTCCACAAATCTGTGGCATTAAGAATCTAAAACTCTAGCTGAAAAAAATTGCATTTAGAAGTCCAAAAACAAAACAAAACAAAACAAACATACAAACAAACAAAACAAAACAACAACATCAACAAAAACAAAACAAAAACAAACAAACAAACAAACAAACAAACAAAAAACCTGATAATTTCCTACTGCTACTTCAGGCATCTCCTGGTGTGTTACTTGTGTGAATTCCATTCTAAAGATTGTCATTATTCACATGTGCATTGGAGAAAATTTAAATGTGTAAATTGAGACTAAACTCCACTACAGGGTCCAGCCTCTAAAAGTGTCATGCTCAAACACCAAACTCATAACTCAAGTGCTCAAGCTTTTAAATGTATTTTATGCTCTGTATCCAGAAGAAAAGCTGGCTGTAGGACCTGGTATTAACAACAAACCTTCTCTGATCTCACAGGGAAAGCAAGTGAGGTGTGTCCAGGGGACTCTGTGCAGGTGAAAGCTGCAATGCTGTGATGCCCAGGAATTGGGATTATTCTGTTTGCTCCAGCAGCAAGAGCTGAGCACAGGCCAGGCAAGGGGTCCCTGGTGCCCTGTAAAGGGGGGTTGGTGTCACTGTGCACCCCAGGGAGGATTCGTGGTTGCACCACCGTGGCTCTGTCAGGCTCTGATCTGATGGGGAATGTCTTGAGAAGCGTTGCTGGAGATGCCTCGAGGCAGAGGGTGCTTCTGAGTGTGGGACTTCCCAAAAGGGATAAATAGAAAGGAAGAAGTTTTCTGTTAAAATGACATTTTTCATGCAGATCAATAAATTTCCCGTTGTCTATAACACTTGTGACTTGGGTCCAAAAATTAGAAGACACTGGAAAACACTAAAAAACAGAATATTGGAAGAATTCTGTCAACATTTGAAAGGTAAAGTTAGTACAAATGTAACTCCATATAAACCTTTTGATATGGAATGTATTGTTGAAGGAGAGATCCTTTCCCACAAATACCTCTTCCAGATTTCATAGGTTTTTATAAGAAGGATTCATCTCCAAATATGCTTAGAAATATCTGTTTTAATTGAAAAAATTATTGCCTCAAAGGATGCTTAAGTGCTTTCCAGCATTAACATTAACAAGTCAGGGTCAGAGACATGCCCAAAAACCTCAAGGAAAACTGGAGCTAATAAAGAATATATTGGGAAAGAGAAGGACATTTCTCATGTGAAGAATTAGCAAATTAAATAAAAGTTTACTAACCATGGAACAGCCATACCCCAAAAGACTTCAGAAAAGAGAATTTTGATTCTGATAGTAGATTATGTAAGAGTCCTCTTAAAATCAAAGAAATTTTTACATTTTCTCAGTTGAAATCACCTTCATAAGCCTGTCCCACCTATACATTGCCTTTGGCAAGATTAAAGTTAAAATCTAATGCCAAAAGCTTATGAAGGCAACAGTAATTTGGAACACAAATTCTGTGTTACCAGAAATATTGGTAGTAAAATAATGAATAACGTAATGACAGCAGTGCAAAACTAATCTCTGCAATAGACCTGCTACCTCTATTACATTTTAATTTAAAATTCTTTTTAGAAGACCAAATGTCTGGTACTGGTACTGAAATTTCATCTCCAACAGGTTTCTCCATGAAGAGAGAAGGACCCTTGGAGAGGACCAGGGAGAGGGATAATGTGAGAGAATTTTAATTCTCAGGTCTGGATGAAGTGGTTTGCCTTAATATGTGCTCTTAAATTCCTAATGGCAAAAGATTTTCTGACATTCTAATTACTGTGAAATGTTAATTCTTGTAAAGGTACTGCTGGTATTATGTTATTAATTTTATTACCTAAAAGACAGAAGCTGGGTTCAAAGGTTTCAAAGCCTAGCTAGCTGAGTGATTCTTTTTGTTTTGTTATGATATGTCTGAATTTTAACCACTTCAAAAATTTTAAAAGGGATGAACGGGGGAGAAATTGTAGTTCCTCTCTTACATTTTTCACTTTTCCCACTTCACACTCCTTTAGGAACAGTGCCTTTTTAGAGAAGTGTCAGATGAAAAAAACCAAACCAAACCAAACCCAAAAAACCCCCCTATTCCATTTAATCCACTTACTATAAACATTTTATTACAGATTTCCATCAAAATCTCTAGTTATGCAAGTCCTCTCTCCCTAATTTCAGGTATTTGTAACACAACCAAATTACATCTGGATTAATATATATGAAATACAAGCTTCAGCAACTCCTTAGAGGTTAATGTTGTCCAGTACTATCTTTTGCTTTTCTTTGTTTTATAATGGGTTAATTTCACTTTGAATGTCCAAATAACCTTCTTAGCTCTTTCTTTATGGTTTCATTCTAGGAATTACTTCTTTTGTCAAGTGCAGTTGTACTGGACAGTAAAAAAAGCCCTTTAAGTGGCTTGAAAAAGATGTGGTGCAGCATTGCATATTCCTGCTGCTTGTAGAACTTTGGCTGCAAGATTTGCCAGTCTGGATTTTGAATTTTTGGATTTACAGTGCACAGCTGCTGAATTTTGCAGCCTCCCAGCATTATGTGAATCCTGAAAAGGTTTTTTCCTGCACATTCCCCAGTCACTGCTCCTGTCTGGAGAGCTTAGCTCTGCAAAAAAATAACATTTCTAATACTGCCTTCCACAAAGGTGTCAGTGATGCCTCAAAATAACCAGATAAGCAATTAGTTCTTCCTTACCTGGTCACTCTCAAATGATTGGTTTTATACCCTTGTTTTGTCCCTTATAATCAGATCCAAATCAAAAATCTGTAATAGAAATGGAAATATGCCAGGACAGGGTTGTTTAAATAACCTTTCAGTAGATACATGTGACCACTATGCCTCATAATTTTGAAAAAAAATCTGATTTTGTCAGAGTGCACACCCTGTCCATTAATCCACTTTTAGTAAATCTAGCTATTACTAGCTAGAATAAGATAGTACACAAGAATATTTGATAACCATCAGAGGCAGAGTAATAATTCAGTATTTTTAAGCAGCTATTAGAGGCAGAAAAGCCAATTTATCTTTCCAGGCTGAGTCTCTGTTACACACTGAGGAAATACATGAGATGTGAAATAAGCACGAGTGACAACTTTTCATGGACAGAAAGAGAGAAGAAACCACCTGAGTGCCCAATAAATCACCACAGAAGTCCAGAACTCGCCATGTTTTAGTCTCCTTGCATATTAACAGATGTGGCTGGAAAAAACTCCTTGCAGGAAAGCTTCACCTATGCTGCTGATTAAATCAAAATGTTCTCCAAATGAGTTTCCTTTTCATTGTTTTTGTTTTCAGGGAGGTAAGGTGAGTAATTTTCTTAATTTAATGGTCTCCTGTCAAATTTGAAGTTTTCCTTAAAATAATTGACAGAAAAGCCACACACTCACATGAAATGTTGGATCTGTTCTTAGGTTTTTCATGGGAAAAAAATAAGTCAAATAAAATGGTTATGAAAATATGAAGAGGAGATTTTAATATAAAATCAAACTCTTAGTCATACTAGCTATATATTTTCTCAGTACTCTTGATGCATTTTAAGAAGCACATGCTGAAGTTTTCTGCATTCTTCTTAAACTAATACTATTTTGGAGACCAATTCTAATATTTTATCTACTATACTTAATTCTCCCACTAATGCATAAAAATTTATCAAGTTTTTTTCCATTTGATTCAGTGTGGAAGTAAGAACATGTTCTTTAAAGGCACTAGAAAGCAGGCATTTCTTGTGCAATACTTTCAAATTCAAGTTGGGAAGATTTAAAGGTGTTTTTCTTCTGCCAATAGTATTTTCCTAGATAAAGTAAACACAGCTTGTGTGAACTGGAGAGGTAATAGAAGAGATAATGACACTTTCTGCTTTGAATTAGATCCAACCATTTCAGTAGAGCAAAATTATCATTACCTTAAATGACTCAACTCATTTGTGTCTGGAATTTCAGAGCAGTGATTATAAAGTTTTAAGTTTTCAAAGGTCTAAAATTATCACTAAAATTCAATTGTCTATATCCTTTCAATGATAAAAGGAAACAGTCCCACTTCATTCTCTATTAGCTAATATAAATTGCCTGGAATAAATATGAAGCCAGCTATCAATGTATTTTAACCACACTTTGAGTTTTACAGCAGCAATTACATAAATATCTTTTTCTGATAGTTTGGCTATATACTTCACTGACAATTTATTTGTTACTTATACTAATACACTGTTTCTCTTCTTGGGCTATTTTACTACCTAAAACAGATGTGTTACAAAGCTTAAAAGGACAGAAATATCTTTCTAGTGCAGTTCAAGTGTTCATTTTATAAATGCAGGGCAGAAAATTCCTTGTCCCATTTTCAGCAGCTCACTTATGTGGTGCAGCCAGATCACTGTAAAGACCTCCTCTCAAAATTCATTTGAGAATCCTTTAATCCTTTTGCCTCATGGAATATTCATGGTCTCTCTATATATGAATTTCTCTGTTTACTTTGCATCCTGTTTTACATCACCTCACTCACACAGAAACAAATGAACTCCTGGAAATGCACAAATTGAATTTTGATCAAGGGGAGTGAGGATAACTTTAAAGGCACTTAAATCAGCTTCAGAAATCAGAACAGTCTATTTTTAGCTATGTGATAGATATAATTTTAAAGCTATGCTCCTGAGGTTTTTTAGGATGTTAATATTACAAACAAAATAAATTAAGGTGCTCTCAAGAAAAGACAGAGATGGAAAGGCTGAGTCATTTTTAGATGTAATTAAAAAAAATACAGGTATAACTACTTTTTATTCATAGTTCCATTTTTGCTAATAAATTATCTCCAATTCTTTCTGAAGCCCATGTAAGAGACTCTTGGCTGTACATGTCCCTCTAGTGGCATCATGTATGTAACAGAGAGCCATAAAAGCTTAGTCCTGTTTCCATTCCTGATCCCTACAATAGTTAAAATCTATCAATTTTAACAAGCAGAAGAGTACTGAGCTTTAAACTCATTTGATAGATCCAGTAACAGCTCAGATTGTGTTCATGTTATTCACACTAGGCATTCTTAAAATTAATTTATTTCCCTGAAAATCTAGCTTTGTTGATATCCCTTGGTATTTAGAGCAAGGTGTGTCAGGTCATTGTTATGAAATATTAAGAAAGTAAGGGCTCTCTGTTCTCACCCGTTTTTTGGCTTCTGGCTATAAAATAATTTCAAATGATTTTGTATTTTGAAAATTGCTTGCTTAAAGCAGTCAGAAGTAATAGATTTTTTTTTAAAGCATTGTCAGTGGCAATATTTTATTTCATCTTTCTCATCTCCATGAAGAAAACATTTGCCCTAATACTTCTTAGGGCAAAACCCATTAACTTCTTCTTACTGTTAACTTTCAATACAGCATCAAGTAAACACTTCAGAATTACCAGCAATCCACCTTGAAAAGATGTTTTTAAAATTCAGGCTTAGATATTAACAGCATCTGTGCCAAGATATTTAAAATTCTTGCCTGAGTTATTTTGAGTGACTGATTATCCCATGATCAGCAGTTCAAACAGATTTGCTCTCTTTCAAAGACTCTTTTTCTCTTAGAAGCAGATACATTTCTAAACTGAAATGTCTCGTTTATATTTATTTAATTGCTGTTTATTGCCTTTTATGTCCAGCGATTACAGCTGTCTTTCAAATTCTGGAATTAAATAAACATCACAGATCAAAAGATGATTATTCTTACAGTATTATGCTAAATAATAATGGAAGATTTTAGCTACTGCTTCAGTTGCTAGGCTTCCAGATACACCACCTACCCTTTATTATTGTAGTTTTCTCCTATTACATCAGCAGTTGATGACTACAATAAGTATATTTAGCCATTTTTATTTACAGAAATATCTTATTCTTCACAGAAGGGATGGTGGCACCCAGGTAGACTCTTTAAAAGGCTTTTTGGGAGGTCACTGTAATTTCTGTTCATTCTTACATGATCTAGTAATTATTAACAAAGCTGACAAAGTGCTTAAGGTGATTCAACTTATTAGATTTCAGGAAGCAAAGTGGAACATTTTCTGGTTCATATGAGGTTTTTGGGGGTGGTATAAATCATCTTTTAAAGACCAAAAGCATAGTTTTACTGGTAGACTGCAATTCAGTGGACAGGATGGTCACAACTGATGCTTTATTGAGTATTGTGGATTGGAGAGAAAATGTATACAATAAAATATTGGCAAACACTTGTTCCTCGAAGCCTGTGAAGAAGATTGTTTCCCCTCAGTCCCTCTGAGCCCTGCCAGGATATTTTCAAACAGCCCAATGCACATTGGTGATTTTTTTATACCTTCCACAGCAGCACAGTAAATTACACTGCGAATAAACCCTGGTGAATAGAAGCAACCATGCATCTAGGGAGGAGGTGTTAAAATCCTGTTCCACATTGTTAGAAAACACTGCAAGGATTAGGAAGAGGCAGCCAGATGAAGCTGTGGCAGGGAAGGATCTTAGCAAAGTCAGGCAGAAGTTCTCAAGTTCCTAGGAAATAATGAATCATGGCAAAGATGAAGTCACAGACACCTGTGCACAGCCAAGCACTGGCAGCAGAGAAGTTTCAAAGTTTGAAGTGAGCCCTCCAAGGGGTTGCTAGCACAAAACTGTCATGCACACCTTGGATTATTATTATTATTATTATTATTATTATTATTATTATTATTATTATTATTATTATTATTATTATTATTGGCTTTTTTGTTAAAAGGTAACTAAGCTCTTTCACATACATTTTTAACAGAAGATGTATTTTCTTGGTTAACTTCCTCTTAGATCTGTGACTTAAAAAAAATGTGGTTTAGTAATTCTAGAGGGTTTGTCCTCTATAATGGTATCTATTATGTGATAAATTTCACTTAATTTGTAGCAGATTTAACAGCAGTGTAATTGTTTCTTTTTGTAAGTTCTGCTGCAGTTTAGCTCTGACTGTCACACACACCTGAAGAGTCCTAACCAATAATATATTACAAAGGGAAGTGGCATCTCTCTTTTATTCAGAGCAATCCTCTCGTTACAAAGACTCCTTACAGAGCTGTCCTTTTAATTTGGTGAAAATTGAATGAGGCAAAGCTGCAATCTGACACTGTACCACAGACAGTTGCTAAGTGTGGGACAAATTAGAAAATGTGTAGCAATTTCTTTCTCATTTACCAAAGTTTTAGTTAAAATTATAATGGCTTTGGCATTGAAAAACTCTGGAAGCTCTTTTGTTTCTTACTTCCCATCAGTAACCTGCCCCATTTTCCCTTCATGCTGCCTGTGATCAGTCAAGCAAGAAATATATTCCAAAACTTTATTCTCATAGGAAAAAAAAAGTACTTACAGGAAAAGCTACAGCAAGATGGATTGGAAGAGAGACACTCACAGTCCAGAAAAGGGATCAGACCTTTTTTAAACTTTAAGACCTTTGGTCACTCCCTGTTTTATCCATTCCTGACAATTCCAGCCTACAGGATCTGTTCAGCTGCCTGTGATTAACACTGATCTCAGTGACAGTGTCACAGCAAAAGGTCAGCACAGAATCGAACTTGCCTTCCTGAAACTCACACAACAAGTGATGCTGGTAATACCTTGCTGTCTCACTTGATTTGAGAGTCCTGTGCATTGAATGAGGCAGGGATCAGGCACCAAACCACATTTTATATGAGGAAAATAATAAATTTACAATGCTTATTTACAAGAAAAAAGTTTAAATCTTTATTTTTTTACAATTTAGTCCTTGTTGTTCTGACTGAAATTATTTTATTAAAGTAAAAATGGAATTTCCAAGGATTTATAAAATACACTTGCAGGCACATAGCAACATTCCTTAACAATTCCCTTAATTCTTTATCATTAACAGCACTTGGAACCTTATCCTTGTACCAGTCTGTTGATCACAATCTCCCAACCCAGCACCTAATAATGGAAATACATAATTTATAAAAACCATAAGAATGTAAAAAGCTTGGAAATTCACATGCAAAAATTATGGAAGTAGCTAAACTTTGAGGATATTCCTTCAGTAGTACATACCATTTTCCAATTTTGTATTAACTTCATCATTTCTAAAATCTAAAAATCTTTAAATACACATAAACAAAGATTTAATGGTCTGTCTGAAGGAATAAACCCAAGTCTCCTTACAGTTATGTGCAAAATTCTCTTGGACATCCAAATGCATTCCTCAAATATCCAATAAATGAGTCGTCATTGCTGGTGGACAAAGCA
Source organism: Chaetops frenatus (assembly GCA_013400775.1). Classification (NCBI taxonomy): domain Eukaryota; kingdom Metazoa; phylum Chordata; class Aves; order Passeriformes; family Picathartidae; genus Chaetops; species Chaetops frenatus. Next base: position 47,244 of record VZTR01033401.1, on the reverse strand, counting down.
ACATCATGTCCAAGGAAGATTGTGATTTTTAGAGCTTCTGACACCAATGAATGTTCACGGTGTTTAAAGTGTTAGATATTTTGGGATACTTTAAGTAAATAAACTCGATGAGATATTGCTATTTTGCAAAGTTTGTGTCTCCATTTCAAGATGTCTTTTTCATGTTTTAAAGGCAGAGTAAAGGCTGCCTGAAAGATCCAAATTTACTGAAATTTCAGTGACTGGATACTTCCTGTATGTCAAGTGTGAGTGTGTGCCAGGGACAGATGTTTCCAGATGTGGGACAGTCTGTTTGATGCTGATACTTTTCCCAAATTAGTTACAATATTTGGTGTAGAATTTAGCACTAAATTGTTGCAGCAGTTTAGTTTGGTGTTATGCAAGGAACTTTGCATATAACTGAAAAGAATTTCCAGAAGTTGCTCAGATTATTATGACCCCCAAGCCTCACAAGTCATGTGGTTGCTACATCTTTGCCAGTTTTGTGGGAGAACTGGTTCTTGTGGAGGAAGGCAGCTCAGCCCGTGCAGAAATGGATGCATCACATCACACCAGGTGGTAAAATAATGCAAATATCTATAGGAGTCACAGTTCCACCACAACATTAATCTGTGGTAATGACAAACACGTCTGCTCAGGTGCCTGAAGCAATTCCTGCATTAAGCTGCATTTGGATAAGGGCAAAATAATCCATCTTTATAAGCCTGGTTGTTTGCCTTTATTGTTATTTGTACTGAGCCAGCCTCAACATTCTCTCATTTTCATCTACAAGGCAGAAATACCAAAAGGGAAAAACAATCAGGGAGATTTGAATCTTTAAGTATATACAGCACTAGTACAAGTAAAAGGGTATATAGCCACAGGGTTTGATTTCAGTAGCAGTATCTACTAAATGTGAAAATGTTTCCATTTTTCCTAAAGTATTATAAATCTCAAGTAGGGTATTTAGATAGAGACAGCTCCAATTTGTCCATACCTAACACCATAGGAAAGCAAAAATCCAGTTTTATCAAAACCTACAAGCGGAATTAATATTTCTGAACTCACTTTTGGTTTCACCATTTATATGGGTATGGTGTAAGTTCTAAGTTCTTGCATCCTCATAAAAAGGTCCAAATTTAAGTCTCTTTTAAAGTTATAAATATGGGGTGTGTGTTAACTTTCAGCAATAATATTTCAGTGGAAATCTGAAATGTATGTCATTAAAACTGGGCTTATAATCTTTTTAATGTCACCCAAAATGTTAACAGCATTTCCATTTCACTTTCAGCCATGGTTATATTTACTATTACTTCTGATGGCTAAAGAAATATCCTACTACAATCATTAATTGGTACTCCATGTTCTCAGAAAAGATCCTAAGAGGATTTATCTGCTGTTAACCCTAAATCTTCTAATTTGCAGGAGATAAAGAGTTTGGACCCAGCCTTGTTGGGTGCCCTGACTTCATCACTGTCACTTAGGCCAAGAGGACCTCTTGGATAGAATGAGTAGAATCTGGTTCACTCTTTAGTAACAACAAGATTTTTGTCTCTTTTTTCCAAAGCATTTTATTTATTTTATCATTTTGAGACCCAACTCAATTTTCAATTCAATCAGCTGGAATGATTTAATTTAGTGAGATGGATAAAACCTTTTTTATAAAAGTTTACCTGTTTTGGACTTCAAAGTTTGATTAGTCTGTAATTCTGGTGTCTCTTGCATTTTAATTCAGGTGCTCCACATGCACAACTACCTCTCTGAAAAGACCTCTGCCAACACCACGAGGAAAAGCTTGGCTCCTTCACTCTCAATAAGGCCAAAATATTTATTTTTTGTGGTCTAGATATTCCAATCCTCTCCTTCAGGATCTGTGATTTAATTAATTCTTCTGTTTTTATCTGGAATCCCTTTGCTCCACCACAGCAAGATTACACTCACTAAATTTAAATATTGAAAACATTCATTGCCAAGCAATTTGTTATTCTTGAAAGATTTCCAGGACAATTCTATTACTATTAAGCCCTCCTGAAAAGCATAAACTTCTTAGACTGTATCTACTGCTTTGCCTATTAACCCAAATAATTAGATTTATGTGAACAAACTGCAAGGGAAAAGCATAGAAATGAACTTGCTGGTAACATTGCTTTAAAATTTGGATACTTGGATTATTTTATAAATTAATATGGAAAGGTAAAAGGAAATTCTGAAATTGAAGGAATTGTTGTCATATAGGTCCTCCTATAACATTGTGTAAACTTCGAAAAATATCTACCATTTTACACTCTCATACATCACACAATCTTCTAATCATGGCTTAGTGTAAAAATAATTTGAGGCAGTTCCAAGCCTGTGCATGTAACGAGATGGGGATGAAACCATAGTGCACTTTTTATCAGTAATTTCCCTAAAACGTGGGTCAGCATAATTGCTTCATTGTCACTTAATTAAATTGCACAGTGCAGAGGGTCAGAATCAGTGTGCTCACTACTAAGTCCAAACCATACTCAAGCCAACTGAAAAGAAAATGTAATCAAGGAACAGAACTTAAATCATTAAGAGGCAAGACTTGACCAAAGGCTTTCCTATAGGTATAGGAATCAGAGCCTGTAACAAAGTGTTCTGCAGAACAGTGAATTCATGACTGCTGTTAATATTGCTGCTGTAACTCAAATAATATTTTAATGCCAGAATTCAAATACCTATTTAGCCTGCTTTTAGTATTCTTGTCCTTCTAGAAGGTTTGTCGGAATATGCAATTTTCTTTATGACTCTCATCCCTTTTCCTTTATCTTTTTCTGTATCCAAAATAGGAGAGGAGATAAGCCTCAAACCTTATTAAACTTGTACTTTGCTTCCCTTGATGTGTGACAGAAAATTGTCAAAATCTGCAAATACTTAAAAGCACTTAATGTGAATAGCTGCACATACCATGAACATATCTGGGGACTAGGGTAGGAATAAGAAATATTGATAATGATCTGGTGTCAGCCTGTCATTAAACACACGGAAAAATAAAGATGTTGGTAAAGTAAAAGGCCTGCTCATCCAAATAATAATATAAAAAAGGTATACAATTCTACAGACACAAGAATATAATGTAGAATGCATACCAAAATGGAATCCACTTTCCATAGTATGGGAAAGTGTCATTTATATCCCTGAATAACAGACACACTATTGGAAGGTTTATTGCTGGTTACATTCCACATCAGCAGTGTGTTCTATTCACTAAAAAAGCTCTTGCCTCAGACTCCAGGAGATCAATAATACATTGTGTTTTCCTTAGTATACAGGTTGTAGTTAAAGTCAGCAAGTGTGAGTGTTACTCTTTAAAAAATCCTAATGCAGGTGTCTTGGTCCAAACACCACAGCACTTTTAACATCAGCAAATCCTATTGAGTGCTGCATGGAAAAGGTGTTTTAAGTCTATTGTAAATCTGTTCTTGGTCAGTGTCCTAACTAAAATGTTTGCTTTGATCATAACTTTACAGACAGTAGGGAGAGATGGTTCAAAGGAATAACACACAACACAACATTATATTATGAGGACTGTTAATGAAAAAGTAATCATTTTGGGGTTTTTTTTCAGAGGAAGTCAGAGTTTCATTATAATTAACACCACTAAAGATAAATCATGTACAGTTAGCTACACAAAGAACATAGGACGACCTATTATGTGTAATTTATAGCCTATATTTCCTGTTTGGTTTTTTGTTCATTATTAACAGAAATATTATCCTGTTATTTAAGAAAATAATTAAAACAGAATAGATGTTTTTCTGTTCCCACAGCAGGTCACATTCTGGCTTGTTTTAAAAATGGCAGTATATGGAATTCCTTGCTTCTACAAAAACACACTGGAAATCTGAGGATGAAGGGATTCAGACTGTGGTTCCTCTTCTTTGTCTTAGTGCAGTTATCCTGTTTAATGCTTCAAAGTTTACTGTACAAAGTGACTTTAAATTTCAGGGGGGAAAATGTTATAAAAATAGGACTCTAGTTTTTTATATTTAATATTTTTGCCATCCTCTATTACATTTAGTGTGTTTGCATACATTTGAAAAATTTTGGTTCAGATTTTATTTGGAATTCACAATAACACACAAAGTTCTAAAAATTTTAATCTGTGTGTAGATGAATGAGCACTGTCCTTTCAAAGTTGTTCCCCTGGAAATTCTGCTAAAATTTAAATTAAAAGCGGGTGCAGGGACACTGTGGAGGGAATGTTTCCCATCCTTCTCAGCTGCTTGGTTCCCTAACAGTTTCCTGTGACTTGTGGAGTTCAAGGCTGGCAGGAGGCAAAGCTGTGAAAGCAAACACGCTCCATGCTCTTGTCACATCTCTCCCTGCCTCCTTTCTGTATTCAGCTGTAGTCTGACATGACTTGTAAAAGCAGCAGAGGTGGGAAGCCAGACCTTCCAAGCTCCTTGAGGAGGGAAATGCCTGCCTGATGTGCACACAGGTGTACGTGGGGATGCACAGGTGCTCACGTGTCTGGAGACTGCCTGTACAGATACAAGCATTCAAATACATGTGGAACTGGAATTATCTGAAAAAAGGCTGGTGTAAAACCCCAAATCTGCACCCTGCAACAGCAGAAGTGAGGGAAGGAATCTCAGATCTCTGTTGCCGTGCTAATTAATTGGCCTTTCCCATTAATGTGTGAAAAGTTTTTGACTGCTCCAAATGACTCATCTTCACCTGGGGTCCTTTATGCAAGATGTCCTGCACTAATATTTTATGGCAGTCTGGCTGGGAAGCATCTTACTGCTCCACCAGGAATTTGAGAAGGATTAAAGCCTGAATTCTCACCCCGTACCCCAAAAACCAAACCTTAGTAGGTAGTTAGCACTACTTTCCTTTTGGCTATGTTAATTCTAAACAAGAACAGTGTTGAGACTTATGGAATCAGAATAATTTGTGTTGGAAGGGATCTTTAAAGGTCACCTAAACATCCAAACACCCATTTGGGTGCCTAACATCCAAATTCCAAAAATTGAACTTTCTCCTTTTATGTTCTCTTGAACCTAAGGCAAAATACTAATCACTCTGTCACTATTTTGAAATATTTCCTGAAGTTTTTCCCGCTGATCTTCTTTTTCAATAAAAGTTTTCCTTATAGGACATTGTTACTACAGCTAAATAAAGGAAATATTGCAATGTTGTAGGCTCGCTGTAATCTTAAAAGATCCTTCCAAATACCCTCAAACACATATTTCTGTGTTGGCTTTGCTCATTGAACGACTCCTCTGAAAATAATCCCTAAATTAATAATTTTAAAAACATTCTTTATTCTTGCATTACAAAGTTAAGTGTTTTCATACAAAGCTTCTCTGAACATCTATTTAGGTATCTCAGCAGGAACTTTGGTATTCTCTGGTGCAGACTCTTGTAGCTGCATTACCCACTCACTTCAATGGGATTTTTGAACACTGGAAAGCATTGGGAATTAGCTTTTCTTTCTCTTCCTCTTGCTTGTGGATTTAGACACCTGGTTTGATTAATATTCAGAAATAGGGATATGAGTATCCTCCTGTGGGGCTAGGGTTTTTTTCTTTTTTCCCCCTACCTTTGTATAAATCCAGAAATTGAAATGTCCAACAGAATAATAATAATAAAAAAGACGACCTAGGCCGGGATGTGGAGCGTGGTGGGAGCGCCGCACTCCCACAGGACGCCCATCCCAGGTGCCAGCGCACCTGGGCCGGGAGGGGATGTGAGAGCAGCCGGGAGAGCAGTTCAGACCTGATGTGCTCAGCACACTCTCACACACACACACACACACACACACACACACACGAGGCGGCTTTCACAGCCCTGCACACCGTCCTGGT